>JAECUM010095695.1:0-21087 GCA_016617855.1 Megalonaias nervosa | reverse complement strand
TTATCGGTATGCTGTGTAGGAATACTAATGACATATGCCCTTGCTTATCGGTATGCTGTGTAGGAATACTAATGACATATGCCCTTACTTATCGGTATGCTGTGTAGGAATACTAATGACATATGCCCTTACTTATCGGTATGCTGTATAGGAATACTAATGACATATGCCCTTGATTATCGGTATGCTGTATAGGAATACTAATGACATATGCCCTTGATTATCGGTATGCTGTATAGGAATACTAATGACATATGCCCTTACTTATCGGTGTGTTGTGTAGGAATACTAATGACATATGCCCTTACTTATCGGTATGCTGTATAGGAATACTAATGACATATGCCCTTGCTTATCGGTATGCTGTGTAGGAATACTAATGACATATGCCCTTACTTATCGGTATGCTGTGTAGGAATACTAATGACATATGCCCTTGCTTATCGGTATGCTGTATAGGAATACTAATGACATATGCCCTTACTTATCGATATGCTGTGTAGGAATACTAATGACATATGCCCTTACTTATCGGTATGCTGTATAGGAATACTAATGATATATGCCCTTGATTGTCGGTATGCTGTGTAGGAATACTAATGACATATGCCCTTGCTTATCGGTGTGTTGTGTAGGAATACTAATGACATATGCCCTTGATTGTCGGTATGCTGTGTAGGAATACTAATGACATATGCCCTTACTTATCGGTGTGTTGTGTAGGAATACTAATGACATATGCCCTTGCTTATCGGTATGCTGTATATGAATACTAATGACATATGCCCTTGATTATCGGTATGCTGTGTAGGAATACTAATGACATATGCCCTTACTTATCGGTATGCTGTATAGGAATACTAATGACATATGCCCTTGCTTATCGGTATGCTGTGTAGGAATACTAATGTCATATGCCCTTACTTATCGGTACGCTGTGTAGGAATACTAATGACATATGCCCTTGATTATCGGTATCCTGTATAGGAATACTAATGACATATGCCCTTGCTTATCGGTATGCTGTGTAGGAATACTAATGACATATACCCTTGCTTATCGGTACGTTGTGTAGGAATACTAATGACATATGCCCTTGCTTATCGGTATGCTGTATAGGAATACTAATGACATATGCCCTTACTTATCGGTATGCTGTGTAGGAATACTAATGACATATGCCCTTGCTTATCGGTATGCTGTATAGGAATACTAATGACATATGCCCTTACTTATCGATATGCTGTGTAGGAATACTAATGACATATGCCCTTGCTTATCGGTATGCTGTGTAGGAATACTAATGACATATGCCCTTACTTATCGGTATGCTGTATAGGAATACTAATGATATATGCCCTTGATTGTCGGTATGCTGTGTAGGAATACTAATGACATATGCCCTTGCTTATCGGTGTGTTGTGTAGGAATACTAATGACATATGCCCTTACTTATCGGTATGCTGTGTAGGAATACTAATGACATATGCCCTTACTTATCGGTATGCTGTATAGGAATACTAATGACATATGCCCTTGATTATCGGTATGCTGTATCTGAATACTAATGACATATGCCCTTGATTATCGGTGTGTTGTGTAGGAATACTAATGACATATGCCCTTACTTATCGGTATGCTGTATAGGAATACTAATGACATATGCCCTTGCTTATCGGTACGTTGTGTAGGAATACTAATGACATATGCCCTTGATTATCGGTATGCTGTATAGGAATACTAATGACATATGCCCTTGCTTATCCGTAGGCTTCCAAACAAAACAATGTAGTTATGTTTTCTGACTTCTTAATGGTTATAGAAATTTAGGAAACATCTCAGAATATTTCAAACTTATGCGATGTCAATAACAACTTTAGAACACAAACTCTAGAACAAAAATATTTGTAGTGTGTGTGCGTACGTGTGTGTGTGTGTGTGTGTGTGTGTGTGTGTGTGTGTGTGTGGACTACCTTTAATAATAAAATAATTATTACGTTTTTCGAACATTTAAGTTTAGTTTGCACCATATATCCACTATTGTACTGAGGTTTATGTGTTAAAATATTGGTCTTTTGCAAACATCACTTAATTTCGTCCGAGGATGAGTATAATTGTAAACTTTGTAAAAGATTAGTGGCGGACAGCATCGAGCATATACTACTTTTGTCCCAGGCCCTAAACAATGAACGCAGTATTATACGCAATAGACATGTTAGACTCACACTGGATTTTCTGTCAGGACAACGACACAGTACTTCCTATCCTATTGGGTAAGAGAGTGAAAAACTTTGACTTGAAAGACGATGTAACATGGCACAAATTCACCTGTTTAGTGGCAGAAGGATTAAAATCAATATACAGAAGAACTAAAGAACTTGTACATGATAGCTGACACTATTATTGTGCATTGTGTCAGTTCAATGGACCAATTTCACTTTTAGACGTATAGTGTTCTCAGGGAGACTCAACGCGATAATTCAGTTAAAACGCGCTAGTCGAACGTAAAGAATTTCAATTCTTCCAAGATGTCTGCATTTCATTTATCATGTTTATGAATAGCTGTTCAGTAAATTTTTACTCTCATGTGATCGTGTGATTATATATATATATATATATATATATATATATATATATATATATATATATATACTATATATATACTATATATATATATATATATATATATATATGTGTGTGTGTGTGTGTGTGTGTGTGTGTGTGTGTGTGTGTTTTCCTCATAGGTTTCGATTTCTAAGGTATTTTATACCCCTTACTAACATATCTGCATACTTTCGTGCATAGATACATACATTCATACATACATACATACATACATACATACATACATACATACAGTATTAAGTTTTAAAACTATTAAAACGTGATTGAATCTGGGAATTATTAAACTGTTTTGCATTAGAAACTTACCTTTTTCAGTCTGACGACACAGCTGCAATTCAAGTGGATTAAAGTCTTATGTTATGGAACAGGCAAGGGAGATAACTGCATCCATAACATCTCAAACAGTGACTTCAAATCATCACACGTATCTTTATCTAGATTGCAAAAGATACGTGACGTAGACGTCGGAAATAATCAAAATAAACTGAGAAGGCCATGCTGGCAACCCCCACCCCATTTAACTGTCTCCCGATTTAAATAGGCCATCCATGTAACCACTGATTTTGTAGGCATATCCATCTTAAATATTAGACGTCTAAAATGACTGTTTATGTTTTATCTGAGTTTAAAACTAACTTGGAGACTTGCAGTATGTCAGAAAAAAATCTGGGCTAACTTCTTGTGTCTAAGTGAAGAACATGCAAACATTTTGTATATTGTAATTGTTCGTCATGATGATATTGTTACTAGGTATGTTTATTCTAATACTACCACACGTATTAGTAGTAGTAATAGGTGTTGTTGTTGTTGTTATTGTTGTATTGTCCTGTTTCGATGCCGTGCGAGTGTGTTATTGTATCTGATCTTTTATCTTTTGATGGAGTTACTTCAGTTGCCTTAAGATCCTAAGCACCTGGGTAATAGTGTTGCTATCCCGAAGACTACAGCTTTCTGCTGTAGGAATGGCTTCTGTGTTATTTCCAGTTTTCTCTGAGTTTGCAGAGTATCATTGCCATTGCTGTTGGCACGATCTCTGTCTTCATTATCAGACCTAAGTTCTAAGTTCTTTAACAATGATAATGTACTTTGTTGCTTTCTCTTGTTGCTCATGTTCCTGGATTTCCTAGATAATTGCGAGTGGCTAGTTTGTCATACTCACAGTAGGCAAGCTTTCTGAGCACACTGATTAAGAAATTAACCCATCTCACATATGATGCAGTACGTCCGTGTATACTGGTGAGAAATCTTGATTCAGTACACTCGTATGCACCTTGTTAACTACTAGTACCTGATCTTGCTCTGCGGTCAACTGTTCCCTGTTTGCTTTTCGTTAAGGCTAATAATATTTTAATTTCGGAAGGTATTTCAGGCACTTTGAACTAATGAACCCGAAGTCCACATAAGAAAAGCCACCTGATTTGTCCAAGTGACACACAGATATAACGGTGCAGAACTAAATTATTGTCTCATGTCGGTGTAGGCGGATTACGCGAGGCTTTGTCCTATGGCAGTTTCAGTTGGCTAAGAAGGTATCAACCACAGACCGGTGCAGAATCGGATCCTTGCATATGTACATTATGTAAGCATGTATATTTACGAGACATTTTATTCCAGTCCGAATTACATTCGAAAATTTCCAAAAAAGCCCTGTGTATCGTGATTCTTAATGAAATTAAAATCCACAGGTTACACATTAGTGTTTTAATATTGTAATAACTATTCACAATTCATTAGGTATGAAATATTCACGGTGGCAACGTTCGATAGTAATAGCCTAACATGAGATTTCAAGCAACTGTTGTAAAATATTCTTTGCCATTGTATACGTTGTTCAAAACAAAATTAGAAAACATCTTTTAAAATTGTTTTGTGGGTCAGTTCACATATTTTCCCTACAAGCATAAAATGACAAAGAGAAAAGAAAACATGGTACACCGTCAAAAATGTACGCAAGCATGTACTGGAAGCGAATTTTACACCTCACCTTGAAAATAGCCCACATCCATCCTGACAAGCCTTGACAGCATTAAGGCTTGTTACATGCTAACCTATCCCCCACAACCGCAACCTTTGGTTCTCCTTTCTGCCATTATGTTTTGACAAGATCCAGGAAATTGCATTAGTTGCGTCATACAAAAACACACATACCATAGTCAAGTCATATCAATCACTTATGAAAATGATAGTAGAAACTGCCTCGCTAGGAGCTCAGCATTAAGAGGTTAGTGTTCGGACAGGTCGGCCTGATGTCAGGATAATGTCACTGGGTGGGACATCATGCTACATATCTGCAGCATGATGCCCCAGTGCTAGACATCACTTTGAACTGCCACACTGAAAACATTGTAGCGATATGACTGCAAAATTGTTAAAGCTACGTTAAAAATCCAAATCACACAGACACACACAGACACACACACCAAAATGCACACATATATACGCATATAAGTGACTAGTATTAGGCCAGGTGTAATATGCGAAATGTTATCTTTCATAGGTAGAACAATATGTACTGTTATGTGTCACGATGCATGAATTTTCCTGGTCCTATAAACCCAATTATGCCCAAAAATGACAACAATAAAAACAAAGCCACACGTTAAAGTTATCCAACGAGTGCTCAGTGTGAAAACGATTCGTGTTTCAAGCAAAACCTGGCATAATTATCCTGTCCCTTCCACTGAAGTTCAGAGAAAAGTTGCATATTCTTTCTATCTAAGCCAAATAATTAATTGAATGTAGTGGAACATTCAAGTTTTGAAAGTTGATTATCGTCATTGTTTAACTCTCCAAGCTGAAACTATCTTGAGCTGCTATTTGCCACTGATTCACTTTTATTAACTTATCGAAGCATCCCTTTTCCCATCATGCTGGTGTTCTTCCGTTTCGTCTTCTTTATTGGTATCAAGTTTTTGTCGTTGCTTTTAGAAGAACTGCTTAGCATATTCACATACTTTCCCATATTGCCCTTTTCTTGTCTACGTTATGGTCACCTTCGTTATTGTTATTGTTGTTGATGTTGATGTTATTGTTATTAATAGTAGTAGTAGTATTGTAACCTTTGGTGCTGATGAAATGGGAACCTCTGTCACTGTTGCTGCTGCTGTTTGTGCAGCAGAGAAGATGAGGATGCCGATGTTGTAATTGTTTATCATGATAATGTTCATGATGGTGGTGAGGGTGGTGGTGGTGGTGAAGTATGTAGATTTCAAACTTGAGTTGAAATCCTGCGTAAAACAAATTAAGATTTGAAGGACAAATTTAGCCATTTCTGAGATCGTAAATCATCACAATGCTCAATTTTTTACATTTGGGCATGTTTATGTATTAAAACTGATTCGCACGAGTGCAACCTTTAAAGGCTGCTTGAGCTTGCTTCTTCGACAACGGAAATGTGTTATATCGTAAGTTCGAACTAGAAATATAGGGATAAATATGTTATATAGTGCACGTATAGCATTTAAAAATGTAGCATTTCATGTTTCATGAAATATGTACCAAGTAGAATGCGCTCTAGGTTATTTACATTGCAAAAAATCAATCGATTAATGGAGATAAGAAAACGGAAGTTAACATAATTGCTGTATACGTGCCAATATGACATTATTAAATACAGCTTGATTTTTCAGATCCGTAAACAACCAAGGAAAATTATAACACGCACTCATAAAGGTTATTGACTTTTACAAGTGAAAGTATGTATATTATACGGCAAAAGTGCCTTGCAGGTCACCATTTTATTTACTGAATATCCGATTGACTGACTCTGTGACCAATCAGCATTTCATATCAATCTGATTGGTTGATATTCTAGTACGAATAGTTTCAAGGGAAAATGACCTCATAAGAAAATTACATTATGGCTGGATAAACTAATTTCTCTTTGTGTCATTATCTTCAATTTGGAGAGATCAGAAAATAGTATCGCTTCGACTAGTTTCCAGAACTAACTGCAGCAAACATGACATTGATAGACCTCTTTCAGCTAGAACCATCCGAATCAGACTTCATGCTGCTAAAAATTTTATGCTAGAATATTTAAATATTTGACATTATTAGAGTGCTCTTGAATAAGAATCACTAGAATCAAACTTGTTGTTTTTAGACTGCTTTAAGCCAGTACCAGCTTTAAAAAAAACAAACAAACAAACTTGGAACATGTTAGGCTGTTCTATGAAAATACGTGAAATTTGAAACCCGATCTCATTTTTCAGCTCTGCTGAATATAATGGGATCCAATCTACTTAAAAACATAGACCCTAATCAGCCGTTGCTTAATGTGATGTTATTTTAAATTGATTACTCCTAAGAAACTGCAAAGACCCAGATCTGCCGAAGCATTATATTATGACAGATCTGTCAGTGCAGTTTGCAGATCGATCCGAATTATAAGCGAATACCTACGTACACATGATACAATTATGGTTGATGTAACTGTGATTAATTGTTCTTTTTCATCCAAATATTCATGTTGCCACACTAGAAGCGTGACGATTGTGGGACCCACGGGAATAAACATAACGCCGTAGGCTTACATTAAGCGCATCATTGGGGACAGACGGCAAATCCTATGTTAAAATTGTCCATTGGTTTAACATGATGATGGTACTATTTGGACGACAGTATTTATGATGACAAAAAGGCTAATCGTGACAAAGTTTATAGGGACCAAGGTGTTTATGGGGTCAAACGTTTAGAGACAAAGGGTCGAACGTTTATGGGGACAGGGCAAAATGTAATGTCAGTTTTTCTGTACTGTTCACACACATCACATATGCTATGCAACACTCGTCTGTAGTAACCCCGTTATCTACTATCAACACCCAACACAATACTATCGACATGCCGTGTGAAGCGACCAAAGCCGCGTTATGTACACTCCGACACCTTACACTACGCCATGAACACACCGTTTGAAGTGACAAAGACCCGTCATCTACTATCCATCAGCCCATCAAATACTATAGACACGAATTGTTTCGTGGCCAATAACCCGGCATCTACTGTCCAACACCCCACACTATACCATCAGCACACCGTGTGTACGGACCAATACCACGTCATCTACTATCCAGCAACCCGCATTATACTATCAATACGGCGTATTTACTGTACTGGTATCTACTTCCCAATAACCAATATAATGCTATGAACACAAAATGTTTATTGCGAATACTCAGGTATCTACTATCTAACACCCCCACACAATGCCATCACTAAGAAAGCTACGAAGACAACATGGGTATCCTAAACTCGCACTGGACGGAACACCTGTACCGGTTGTTGAGGAAACACGGTTTGTAGGTATAAATCTCGATTTCATTCCACACATTAAGAAACTGAATATTAATGCTAGAAATCCCTTTATTTACTCAAAGTGGTAGCGACGAGTTCTAAACTTATATCAAACTTTTATTAGCCCCAGATTTGACTATGGTTGTGTTATTTATGCTTCAACCAAAATGTCGTACTTAAAGATGCTTGACCCAATTCACCATCAAAAAAAAAACAAACGGATCGCCTTGGGTGCAGTATAGAACATCAACGTGTGAAAGTCTTTTGGCAGAAGCGTTTAAGCTACCTTTATCACATCACAGAAAAACATTATATGTACAATATGCCCTAAAACTTAGATCCAATTCTTTGAACTCTGCTTCTGCGTCTGTTTTCCACCCCAATACAAAATACTATACTAAAACAAACCAAATGCCATACCTACCTTTGTCATTATATATAGAATCTATGTTGGGGTTTGGACCGAGACAAGGAAATCCCAGTCAAGGGGTTACATTATATGTCTCCCCACTCGGACAAGCCTCGTGGGGAGACATATAATGTAACCCCGCGACTGGGATTTCCTTGTCTAGGTCCAAATCCCAACGTAGAATCTTTTTCTCACCCAATATTATCATTTAAAGTAAGAAAGAATACCCTTACTTGTACAGCATAGTTCACGCGCAAATGTTTACATGCCGTGCATTAATACAAATATGTTAATGAGGACTGTGGAGTGACGTGTCATCCGAAGTACACAGTTTTTATGAGTGAGCCCCCCAAAAAATAATAACATAAAACGTTGCATAGTTTCCAGGTATTATCACATTTAATATATGGATTTTATATGAAATTAAAAATAAATAGTTAATATTTATCACAAGAAAATGTTTCATTTTCATCAGTTCTAATTTAGAAAATTATATTATACATAATGAGACGATACTGGGCCCACAGCTCTGTCGTAGTGTATATACATATAGCATGAGTGTCCGTGCTTGGGTTGTTCACGTGTAATTAGAGATCCGTGTCACTATTATATATAACTCTCATTTTCTTTAGAGGTGGTGAAACTGTTTTTGACATACTTGTGTTGTAATTAATATTGATTTTAAACGTACCCCCGTGTATAAAAGACCCTTCAAATACAGACCCCAGCGGATAACCATGTGCTAAACTTTCAAGTTCACGGATTCATCGAAATTTTTTTTTTCTGTTTTGGAAATATGGCAAGTGCTACAGTGAAATTTGCTTATGGATTAATGTGTTGACGGATAAATGATTCCTTCTGGCTGGTAAGTGCATTATTTGTCATTATATATTGTAGGTATATTTTTGATTCAACTTGGGCGCAGTGGAGATGCTTAACAAAAATAGAATAAAGCATGTCTGACATAACACATTTCTGGCTGTTACTAAGTTTTCTGTAGTTTTTAAGAGCGTTGGGAGACTATGAAGTGTATATGTTTATAGGCTATCTGCATAGATTAGTGTTTTCTATCATAGTTCATTTCACACAGCATTGAGAACTGTATCCTATCTGTAGCACAGTCAATTTTCAGGTCAGCGTCATTAAATGTAGCTAACAGTACATAATTTGTTTCACACGAAGTATTTAAAACTAGTCAAGTAGCTTTAGCTACATTTAATGACGTTGACCTGAACATTTACAGAGCTTGGTCTGCAGATAGGATAAAACTGACCATTCTCTGTGCAAATAACTAGCATAATTCCTAAAAGCTCGACATCGTGTGCGTGTGTGTGTGTGTGTCTCTCTCAAAATGTTTTCTATGGTGTTTTCTCAAACATGGAGAGACGTTAAGTTACTATGTTGTTTTGTTATATATTTGTTGTTGTTGTTGTTTGATTTTCGAACAACTACGTCAGGCATAGCAGAAGACAACAAAGGTTTCTTTTTTTAAAAGTAGTTCCAAACGCGTGGACACCTTGACTGAGACGACATGTCTAAGACAACCAGACTGAGATAAGAAAAGTAAGGTTAGCAAAACAGCTAGATTCCTCTGTCGCATGGGTGAGAAAATATCTTCCAGCCCTTACATTATAAAAGGACTATATTGAATAAGGACCATTTTCTGCCCCCTCTCCAAATGTCCTCATATGATGTATACTGTACATATGGTGTGCTTAACATTTTTTTTTTCTGACATCAGTTTTGTGTTCACGTGTCCGTTGCCATGTTTACAGGGTGTCAAAACACTATTCAAGAAAGACAAGAAAAGTTGTCATCTTTTCCATTTACCTCTCATATATACTGCTTTACCATGAGCTATTCACTCAGTTTCAAATTTGCAATATGCATTTTTATTATTTTAGGGGTTATAAAGCTCTATAAATAAAGTTTAGTTTCTAAAACTATTCCAAAATGGTCCGTCATAGACAAAAATAGAATATCGAACTTACATGTCAACTGAAAACTGTTTCAGAACTACGTTGACAAAAACGTACTTAATCATAAAATACAAAAACTGTTCCTCAATAAGACATTATTTAATATTATTGAATAATGTTTAATATTATCGAATTATTTAAATGATTGTTTGATATTATTGAATATGACCGTAAAGGAGGCGTTAATAGGGGCCTGTAGGTTCGCTTCTTCGCCGAATACATGGGTTTGTTACCTTCACTGCAAATGACAAATGTTCTTTATGTATTTATGTACTTTTATCCTTATATTTTCATGGCTAAATAACACACACACACACACACACACACACACACACACACACACACACACACAATACTGTGTTTCTATCTTCAGAAGAAAAAACGTAGTTGTCTTCCACATCCCTTGAGGTAGCCTAGAGACAAACTATAATCAATTTATAACCTATGTATTTATCCGTAAAGATATAATATGGACATTAATAAGAAGTAAACACTATTGGTTCAGCACTTTTAATGAACTTCTAAAAATTGTGAAATATGTTTTAGAAGTAATGGCATTGGAGAATACAGGAAAGAAGCAGACTATAGGTATTGTACTCTCTAGACTTTTTGCGTCTATTTTTAAACCATCGCGGGAATACTACATAACACTGACTGCATACAGTTGTCTGTGAAATGAGAAGATGTACATGTTTATAAAGAACATATACCTATAATGACCAAAAGGAAACACAATCATTTTATTATTCGTTTTGCAAATGCTATTTACCAGCACTGTTACTGTAATTGCCATTTTCTTGGTGTATTTAACCTTGGACCCCTCTTAGATTCACTGGGAGGTGACCAGACAGAACTTGCAATGACTGCACAGTCATCAGAGAGAATAAAAAGCATTAAAAATAAACTATTCAGGCTAACATGGATTTAAAAGTCAAATTATTAATGAGTATGTCTTAAAAATATACCTTTTTGCATTCATTTTAATGTGGTATGTACACTGCCAGATTATCCATTAAGCATACTAATCACGTGCCTAGGGCACCAGCCCAACAGGGGCACTAGGAACAAATTAGAATTATTTGCTGATGATAAAATTGAATGAATTATATATGATCATTTCAATCTGCATGTACGAGTATTTTGATTTGGAATGGTGGCAGCATTGGTATTTTCCAGCCTTTTTTAGCTTCTGATATGTTTATTTTTTAATTTCGCATTTAGTAGAGGGGGTGGGGTGCTATAATATTTTCATTGATGAGGGCCCTGGAAGGCCTTAATCTGGCAATTGTTATGTATTATCATTCTCTCTTCCTTAGTGTCACACAAATAAGATGACATAATAATGGAAACATCATGATATGGTTGACAATTAAAATTATACAACAATATCAGTTGTCTTACAACATAAAAGGAGCCAGATGAATACTGATGAAAGTAGTGGTCAGACTGTAGAAAAACACCATATTTGATTCCCCGTTGTCATATTCATATTCTGGAATAGATGATGCATCCTTAAGATGACTAATTAGTGATGCTTTCTTTTTCAACTCATCATTTACCCATCATTTGTAGCCAGGAAACCATAGGAAACAAGATACATGGGCACAACACCCAACAACCCGAGCACCAAATTTGTAGGTACAATGCCATCTTTTGATGGAGTCCATGGAATATTTCAGCTTGTATCGGATCCCCAGCGAATGGATTTTATTTCTGGAGTGGCGAGACTGGATTTTTACATGTAACAGACCTGGAAAATCCATGCATGCCATAACCTCATAGCGCCCCTCCTCTGTGAGATCCTCATTTGTATATTTTGGAGTATGTTTGACTTGATAAATGCCCATAGTGATATCACACAGGTAATCAACTAATATCATGGGGAATTCATTCAGTTTCTAAGTGGATGCATCCATCTTGAAGTACAATTTGGGCTTATTCAGCAAGTTATTCTCTTGAACCAGGATTCAAACCTTATTCAGTTACAGGAATTGATTCATTTTCAAGCCAAAAAAGGTGGAAATAGTCATCATCGGATAAGGAAGAAGGAACATCAAAGTTAAGATATGACTTTGTTTTAATTAGTTTCTTCACATTTGGTACAAGTGATTTAATATCTGTACTTGAAAAGTTTTCATCAAACTCTTTTGTTGCAGTGATAGATCGTAGGGATTCATTATGAAATAGAAGATTTCCAAATGGAATTTGCAACAGCTGCTATTTGACTTTATAAAAATACTACACTCTGCAAATGATTGGGTTATGTCACAAGTCTGGACATTAACAAGATGATTTTGATGCCCATATGGTCTTTTACATACAACACAATGTCTACGAGATCTTGATGTTGATGGAATTTGAAGCTGAATTGATTGTGGGCCTTTTATGGCAGCATTTGAAGTGTTTTAGACCATTCACTAAATTCTCATAGCTGACTGAAAGTATCATTTGTTGGGTGCTTTTCATACATTTGCAAGTATTAACTTTGGCAGTCATATTTAGTCTATAATGATACACAGAGCCTGCGAATTCCATATAATCAGTTCTTGTAGGGATGGAGCCAGAAACTGATTTTATGAACAGTATCTAAAAAGAAACAACTCGGCTTATTATGTATTAATTATCTTAATTTTTGTTTTGTATCATAATTTCTTGTGTCATCCATTATGCCATGTTACATCCCAAATTTTTTTATTTCAGGATTGTTTTGGTCTGAATATATTGTATCTTTGATTATGTTTTATGGTTATTGCCAACTCCCCCTCCCATGTTTTTTTCCACTTAAAAATATAGGTAGATGGACATTCTTTTAGTATTATTATTAATGCTGTTATTATTATTGCATGTATTATTGTTAGTATTAGTGTTAGTATTTTTAATAGTACTAATAGTAGTCATAGTAGTGGTATTTATATTCAAGCATGATGTCCTTTGAATAAAAGATTTTCATCTGTAATTGTTATTATATTTATGATTTTTTGTTGTTATAATCAGTAAGTGTATAAAGTTATGACGTTACCATTTAATGAAATAAAGAAAATATGCCATTGCAATAAATATGCAGTATTTAGATAAATAGATTGAACAAACTTGTTTTGTTTATATTTATTTTTGCTGGTTAGGTGGTAGGAATAATATCATTATCCTTTTCAATTAACCAACCGTAAATCAATTCTCTTACTTTAGCTTCCTTCCTGACCTTTGCAACATGTTTCCCACTGTTTGGAAACAAAATGTGTAATTTCTATTTTCAGTAATTTCTAGAAAAATCATTGATTTAATAAGCAAGTAAAAATTTATGTCAGTCCAAAACTACTTTTTCTTGATTTGGAGGAGTGATTAGGAAAATGTGATAAAACATTAAGTCTTAAAAAAGTTTAGCATAAACAAACATGTATAAAAAAATTATACTATATAACTATGGAATAATAATCGCTTCACAACACTGGTTCCACCACAATCATTTTCTGATGCAAAGATATTTGGCCACTCTCCTCTAGTATCCTTTCAGACGAATATTATACGCACAAAAAATTATTACACTTTAGAAATATTAAAATGATTTGCAAATGATTGTGGCTCATATAATTGCTGTTTTTTTCGTATAGAAATATTGCAGATAATAGTTACAATTAAAAAATTATAAATCAGTTCAGTTACTGGGCTTCCATCGCGACTGTGGACAAGGTTCCCACTGTTTGGAAATGGTTTCTAATTTCAGTAATTGTTACAAACATCACTGATGTAGTAAGCAAGTTTAAAATGTTTATGTCAGTCTAAAACCGATTTTTCTTCATGTGGATGAGTGCACCGGAAAATGATAAAAATGCAGTATGAAAATATTGAATATAAATTAATTTGTATGAAAGTTATAATATCTAATTATGGAAGAATAACCGCTTCACAACACTGGTTCCAATACCATTATTTTACGATGCAGACATGATTGGCAACCCTTGTATAGTTACATTTTAGATGAATAGTATATTGATAAAAAAAATGTTACCTTGCACAACATAAAAATAAAATTATTTTCAAATTGCGCATTATTTGTGTTGGTTTTGAAAACTGAGCAGTTACTCATTTTATTTCAAACCTGTAAATTGACAGCTGTTAATATTACGGACATTAGTTCTTTAAAAAGAAAGAAGAGAAAAAGAAGAAAAAAAAAAGGAATTGTGGGGATTCGAACTTGGTGCGACTATTTGGCACACTAATGCTATTAAAGCTGGCGTTGTTGAATCTGTATATCATGCAGATGACACATTTCGTCCAAGCAGATTTATATAACTGCAGACCATCCTTTATTGTTTGCCCAGTTAATGCTTTAATTTTAAAGAATTAATATTGTTATTATATGAAGAAAGACCCATTGAACAAAAATTATGAAAAACTACGCTGGTTGTAACTGTTATTTCCATCTGGAAATTGACAGATTAATTTTAAAGATTTCGTGTACAGAATTGCACTATAATAGTAAGTGAATTAAACGTAGCAAACGGTATCGTGATGGAAATGACGAAAAACAACTGTTATTTATGTATAAAATAAATAATATATATGTATTTATCCTATTATTTACAGCATGCTCTTGCAAAAAACTGGCAACGTAAAACTACAATTCCATTTAATGTTTACTCCACGTAGTTTCTGTTTACATATAGTTCAAAATGCTCCTTCAGCGAATCTTCGGAAAATCGTGTTCCCAAGGCAATTTAGAAAGAATGAAGAAAGAGAGAAATGAATGGATCACATTGCTTTTAAAACATCTGAAGATGTATTATTCCCGGAATTTTTTTAATATAATAATGAAGGAAATAATATAGCGCACTCTAGAAATGCGGGTCTAATTGCTTACACGTAGCGATACGTAGGCAGCGACCATGCAACAGGGAAAGCAACGACAATGACACATAGACAGCAAAATTAATTTTTTTAATACTTTTTAGTGATTAACGCAAGTGTGCTCACATAAGTTAATATGAGAACCTAAAAATTTTCATAAAAATTAACCAATCAGTGTAAATACTTTGTTCGAGCAAGCCTGCGCTTAGATCTTATTTCTAGTTTCAAGTTGCTCAAATGTAGCCTTTTGTCGTTAATTTTCCATACCAGCCCATGTTCAAAGGTCGTGTTTAGGTATGAAAAAGAAATTTATATGCATATTTAACGCAGATTATGGTGATTTATACATCGAATAATACAATGAGTCACAGAGTTGTGATATTTACAAGATTTTTACCCCATTAAAACGGGGACAGAAAATGGCCCTTATTCAATATAGCCCTTTGACCATTGAAAAATCCCAGTCGTTAGTTTCTAGTAAAACTCCCTGGCTATTTAAACAACCTAAATACTTTTTACGCTGCCTGAAGGAAAAACTAATCCGAAAAAAATCCTTCCATTTTTCATAACTCCTATAAGGAACTTCTACACACGAATTTACAATGAGGGCTCAAAGGATCGGAAAAGGCGGCTGTCGCCTTCATTAACGAAAAGTTCTCTTGCCAGACAGTGCATCGATATCTTCAGCCGAAATCATGGCAATGGACCTTACCCTGAAATTCATCGAAACTAAACATATTTTAAACTCGATCATCGTCTCCGATTCCCTATTAGTGCTTCAGTCACTACAAAAAAATTGGAAAACCCACTATTGACCTAAATTCACATCAACATGCCGATTTTTATACGTCTCACAATTTAGTATACTGTTGGTTACCCAGCTATGTCGGTACTACAGGACACGAAAGAGCTGAATACCTTGCTAACAGCCCCATCTGTACAACCATCTGATTTTAAAATACCATACATAGATTTTAAACCTGGTATCAACAAATCCTTATTGAGTAAGTGGAAGGCATCGTGGAATAATGCTGTCAATAACAAGCTCCGCGCGATCATACCTACCTGAGGTGAATGGCCTCCTTCATACAGAACCATACATAAGGACGATGTAGTCATTGCAAGAATCAGAACTGGTCTTACTTTATAACCCACTCTTCCATAAGAGTCACCTGACTCCTTTTCTTGCAACGATCCCTTCACCGAGAAGCATTTTATGATAAATTATTTCGGTCTCGAACCTATACGCGCTTGTTACTAAATTGTGCAGCACATGAAAGAACTTTTGGTTACAGTAAATGTGACTTGTACTTTAAATTTTTTAAAGTAAGTGAACATTTATGTTCAATTTCTTAAATATAGCTTCTGTGCAGTCATATTTCCTTTAAGCACTTTTATCGACATTTATACTGCTAATCGCCCTTATTTATATTCTGGCATCAAAGTACCCTTTGCACATATAATTTTCAAGCCCCTGTTGATCGGATTCTTCATATATTTTCGCCATATCATCGTTGCATATGTTTTGTACTTTTATCGCTCGTTAGTAATAAAACTTTTCGATGCATACCATTTTATCGTGCTGGTGCGCCGTAAAATCCACAATCAATCATTCAGTAAATCAATCAATCAATCAATCAATCAGTCAGTCAATCAACATGCCGTGTTTACTGACCAGTACCGCGACATCTACTATTCGACAGCCCACATTATACAATCAACTAGTCGTGTTTATTGACCCGTAATCTACTATTGATCATCCCACACTATACCATCAACAAGCAGGGTGAAGCGACGAACACTCTGCCATCTACTATCCAACAACAACATACATAACACCATCAGCATCCACCGAAACATTGCGAATGTTCTAAGTCAGAACTTGCTCCGTTTGCCATGCCCATGCAAGAGTCTCCATGGATACAATTTTACCCTGTATCGTCCTTGCCCACCTCAGCCCGATCAAATTTGAAATACAAGGACAATTATTAGATTAACAGTTGTTGTACAGTTGCTTGTATATGAAAATCAATGTTCTTAGAGAGGACAATGGTAATCCATGGGAAGATGTCAGAGTAACTCCCATCAACAATTTCATGCATTTGTTGTTCAACGAGGTGGATTTGTAATTGAATAGCAAACTGGTCAGCAGTCCTAAGGACACATACCCGAACCTAGAATATCTGGTAAACCTCTTGATGTATGGAAATGAACACACATCTGGATGCATCCATGCTATAGAAACCTAACATGTTGGCTGTCTTCAACAACACAGAGCTGGCGATCCATGCTGTGCTGGATTTAACGAACGTCGAAATAAAATCAAACAAGCCCGCAAATTAGAAATGAAGGGTCATTTACATTTGGACATGTGGTTGCAAGACAAGTATTTGTTAAATGGAGTAGATGGCAAACGCTAACGAGTATAAAACAATCAACGAAGAAGTCACAATTTATGAGCGCCTTGTGGAAGATTTACCTAAAGTTGAAAACGACATCAGTCAAACTTTGACCAGAACGACAGCTAAGTATCCTCTACGACGAGTAGAAGTGAAAATCTTCTCCACTGCCTCTGGCCTCCGTTCCAAGATCGAAAATCCTGTTTCCAAGGATAGGTACCGATACGGTTTCTAACTGGCATCGTCAGCAATGCAGCCCTGAACGAAATCATCGATCAAAAGCCATTTTAGTTCCAACACGTCTCCGTATCCAAGATACAGTCACTCTGAATGGCCAAACGTTGTGTATCGAACTATTTGAACCTAACTTTGCCCAGAAAAATTACTTAAGGTCTTACTTGATACTGCTTGAAACAAACCGCAGGATAGTTAGGTGCCAACAGCAACCATGGTATTTCGTACATCGTTTATGCAGGAGGATGTGCTTTGTGAGGATTTGATTTCACTCAAGACCAAGGCAGCGATGAAGCAACCAAGGACATTTCCCTCATGTAAAATCAGTTGAACTTCGTGTAGAACTTCGGTGTACAAAGCTGTGGCATACACGGTGGACGTTGTCTTGAATGCAAATGAGTTCAGAGACTACCCGATCGAGTTACCTGACAGAACTTTTCAAAGAAAACGTGGTGTGAATTAATGACTTATCATTACCTGTGAAAAAAGAAACCAAAGGAAAAGTAATGATTCACAGTTTGTACACAACGTCTTGGAATGGTATGGACTAAAGATGAACTTCCCCGAGAAAACCTTACGAGGTTCAAGCCTTCGTCATTAACACGTACAAACAGTCATCGACAAGAATATCCATGTACTTTCCCAGTGATCCTGGTGTGGAATAGTTTGACTGGTATGAATTATCTCCTCTTAAAGACGATACCTTTGACTTTATGCGAAGAAATGTTGTGTAGAATCAGTTTAATAATGTGAAATAACAAGGATCAGCTTCAATGGTTTGTGAACAATATTGTGTGTATTTTCTTCATCAACGCGGTCTTGGATTCGCCTTAGTAAATTTAGTGACTTATTTAGATGTTAGTACGCTAGAAATCATGATAAAATAGAAAGATCATTCGATGAACAGTGTGGCTATTTCTTTTCTTTAGATCAGAAACGTCGTGTGTATCGATGAAAAATGACATTGTACTAGATCATTGGATGTCTAGTTGTCTTGTTGGTATTTGTAAATAAAGAAGAAGGACGTGCCCCAATCCTCCCTCTTCACTGTTGATGTTTTAGTTAGCGAGACTGATTAAAAAAAGTTAATTTAGGAAAGTCTTTCATTCGTTCGTTTTATAGAGAGAATACATTTCTTGTGGACATTCTCATTCGCAATCTTTCAGTCTTTGAATTTTTTCTAAGAAATGAAGTTTTCTTCACGTTCGCGCCTCCACTGCGCTTTAGTTAGTAAGTGTGAGGGTTTTACCGTTTTATATATATCTTCGACATTTTTTAAAAAGGAATTATTACAAAATTAAACGTTTCTTTAAATTTGTAAAATATTATTTCAATTTTTAAATTCAGTATAATTTGCTTATTCTTTGATTTTTAATTTGTAAAAGTTCTTTGTAAATTTTTAACATTTGATGGACATTACTATATAATCTTCGATAAATTCCGTATTAGCGTAGAAATATCATTTTTACTTTCAGTCTCGGCCATAATTAAACTTTATCCAGATTTGATCAGTTTCCGCCAAAGTCCGCATAGTGTTCGGAATGCTGGTACTATTTTTAATTTCTGCCAACAAGTTTACATTTTCTCCGGACTTGTTTGAGTCTCCGCTAAAGTGCGTGTGGGTTACTGGATTTTGATACTATGTTCAGCGAAGAAGAACATATATACTTTTCCGTATCATCTTTTTCAGTCTCCTCTAAGCCCCGTGACTGTTTGGAAGTTTAAAACTTCTTAAAGTCTACGTCATTAGAATCTAATGTTCCGCATTCTCCTCTAAAGCCGTAACGTCTTGGGAAGTTTAGCACTACTTTTGGTCTTGGCCAGTATTATCTAATGTTTTGGATTTATTTCTCCTCTCTAAAGCCTGCGACAGTCATGGTGTGTCGGATAGTACATGTTGTATATTGGATTATACATAAGAATTTAACATTAAATTTTCCTTGTCCCATAGACGTTCGACCCTTTGTCCCTATAAACATTTTACCGCATAAACACTTTTGTCCTATCCATTGTCCCCATACACAATTTTGTTCCCCATAATTCCATCTTCATGTTAAACCAACTGATAATTTTAACATAGGATTTCCAGTTTATCACCCATGAGTTGCCTAATGTAAACCTACGGCGTAATGCTAATTCCTGTACGTCCCCGAGTCGGCACATGTTACTACTGACACATTAAAATGAGACGTGGACTATCAACACTTACCCGGCAGTATTGATGCATACCTTAGATTGATTTATTTGGGGGAAAATATTGATTTATATTGGCAAACAATGTTATTCATATTAATTGCCATTCCTACAGATTTGGTTGAGACGTACATTTAGGTCCAAAATGGATAATGATAATTTATCGTTGATGCATATGATCCCAGTGTATCTATCTTGTACTAAAAGGACAACGTGTTGTACACTGAGTTTATAGTAGCAAGGCAAATATTGGAGATTTAAATATTATATATCTTAAAACATGATTCTTATTCAAAAAGGGTGTATACAGCTGTTATGGTCTTAATTTCTTTCCTTGATCTGCTCAGATGTAGGTATTATATTTACCAGCTCTTTTAGTTCAAAGAGGCAGAGTGCGGGCTAAAATAGAAATGAATGCAAAAGATCTTGATGCACTTCTTAGCACAAAGAGCAAATTCATATGTTTATTGGGAAAGAGCACGTGGGATTCGGACATTATAAAATGATTGATAGTGACTGCAGAGTTTAGAAACTGAGTTTTGTAATAGCTTAAGGTCGATGTTTGGCTCAGATGTATCAACAAAAAAGATGGAAGGTAAAATGTTAACATATCTTTTGTAGGAAATATTTGACGTCTTCGAATTTAAACATGGTTAATTTCGAAAATAATCTTGGAATGGAGTTCATCCTATTTTTCTTTCTTTCGAAAATAATGAAAATCGTTTTCATTCGTGTTATGCATACAAATAGAACAAAATCATAAAGTTAAAATTCCAAGGAATGAATTAAGATGATTCATTGTGGTTTCATGAAATTCCACCAAACGGCCACAAATACTATTATAGCGCAAAAGCCTCACCCCATTCATCCATCAAAACAACACCCACTCATTTCCAGCGAATGTGAGAGTATTAAGGTGAAGTAGTTGTGATATCTATTTTCCGTAATGACCTAAAACCCACAGCAAGGTAATTACGATAACACTGACTCTTGTATTAAGTGTTTCCCACCCAATCACAAACTGCAAACTGGGAACTATTTTATGTAACGCAACCATTTTCGTAACGAAACCTGCTGATTGTTTTTATTCTCTCTCTCTCTCTCTCTC
>JAECUM010095693.1:0-31998 GCA_016617855.1 Megalonaias nervosa | reverse complement strand
AAATATATACAGATGGTTTATGATTTTGGACTGCACAAACATAAACTTATCCTAATGATATATGATTCTATGAACATGAAATATATACAGATGGTTTATGATTTTGGACTGCACAAACATAAACTTATCCTAATGATTCTATGAACATGAAATATATACAAATGGTGATGACGGGGGAATCTTGTCTACGTCCAACAGATTTTGTACACTCTCCCCCCATACAAAACCCGGGGAGTGTAAAAGGTACACCCCTCAAGGGTGTATGATAGGAGAGTGTATTTTGTCTGTTGTGGATATCGAGGAAATACGCCGGATCCCCCCAATTAAATAGCATCAGTCGCAAATGCAAGATAATATCTTTAGCATTTTTGGAGGCTCGAACACGCGAGAGTCTGTAGAGCTTCGATCTACGTCCAACCGTCTTACCATTTCGCATTTCGGCCATCGTTCTCTTATCAATAATACAGTTAAATTTAAATATATATATAAAATATTTGTGCTGTCTCACAGAACTTGTATTACTAATAGAAATGTAAAACTGAAGTACAGTTTTTCAAAATTCATAAAATAATTTGCACGTATAAGTTATAGTTCGTTAATGTAACAGACAGACGGACTAATACGCTATACACGTATATACAACTGGGTTTGTACAGGTAACGACGTAGTAGTAAGGGAAATAATCGTTCAATTTACTCCGCAGAGAGAGATAGACGAGTTATCTCGCTTTATTATATATACAATTGCTTTAATCATAGAAATTGATTATTATTCAAACATTTACTCATCAGATTATTTTTTTGTCCCCTGATTAAATAATCAGACGTTCTATGAGCGTATATACAAATTAATATTAAGAGATTCTTGTCTTAGATCCAAAATGTTTCCTGCCTGGTCAGTGAGTTTGAAATTTATTCTTGTCAGAAATGGATTATGAACTCGCAGGTACACGGGGTTAATTGGTTCAGATACAATTAACGAACCGGGAGGGACCAACGGACTAAAACTGAATAATATGTACCCTTGCTGAGCCTGGCTAGATTTAGAAAGATCTAACTGATAGCTACCTTCAATAACATCACATACCAGATTGACTGCAATTGTTGTTGTTATGTTTACAATGTCCGGCGATATATGTCTACCGGCACCAAAGGGATTGTTATTGTGTTTTAGTATAACCGGTGGTGGGGCTATTTGTTTCCACGATTCAATTACTCCCGGATAATATTCTTGAATAAGATCATTTAATGATTTCTTCATTTCAGCGATATTTAAATCTGGTATAACAAATGTTTGTAAATCTTTTTCTGTTATTTTATAATGATTAAGAAATAATTGCATTAATGTTGGACTTGTGTAAATACTGTCGATTTTAGTCGTAGTGTTTATAATACTTCGATTGACGATGTATAAATCAAATAAGATCCCATTCAAGTGTTTTATTGACTCGATTATTTGCTGCTTTACACTTTCATTATAATGTTGTGATAATGAAATAAGTAAATTTCTTAAATCATTAAACGTTTTATCGTATTCAGGTTTAAGAGTATTTAAAAAATCCTTAAAAAATTTTTCATCAATAATATCTCGTTGCCTCCCTTCTGGCGTAATGATAACATTAAATACTGATCTAGTCATCTTGGGAATTCTTTTACCGTCAAAATCGATAAAGTAGTATATATTATTGTTTGAATCAGATTCAAATAATATACGATTCCATGGATATTTTCCTCGATATTCTGGATTTTTAATGAATTTTTCTTCACTCGTTTTAAACTCGTTTTTAGTTGGTTCTGAAACTCCATTATAAACAGGTGCGACTTCAGGCCATCCTAACACGGATCTAATCGAACTTTGATAAATATCTACGAGGTAATCAGGAGAATTTATTTCAATCGCCGCTGATAGTGTTGGTTCGTGAACAGTAATAGCTATTTTAGATTCTTTCCCTGTGATAGATTTAATTCTGCGTTGGAACTCATCATTAATCTGTTCTATTTGATAACTGCCCGTTGAAATTCCAACAACCTGCCAATCAGGTGTTCCATCCGGTTTATTTTTATTCGCAAATGCCAGTGAATTATTTGGTTGTTGTCCACCAAACGGTTTTGATCTAATATTAGGCCAACTATAATAAACTCGTAATTGCGCTAATGCTATTTCCTTTGCTGGAATTGCGGTTGGAAAATTAACGCTAAATTCAGGATTGGTTGAACTTAATGATATCATAATAGTTTTTGACGGCGTTGTATTAGCTACGATCTGCTGAAGTAATTCGCGCGACTCTGACATTATTATTATCGTTATTATTTAATTCTCCATCTTTCCGCTATTGTCACTAGCGATTATGAATGCTTCATCGTAGGTTTTCATTATCGTTACGAACTCCTCATCAGATATTTTACCATCACTGAGATACGCTGAAATATACGAGCATAATTTAGTGTATGCGGCTGTTGCTGTGTGTAATTTCATCACGTACTCGTTTAGTTTATCATTCGTACACGTAGATATTTTTTTTAGAGATAATACTGAAAATACCTGCACATGTTGTTGCCGTTGAAACTATAATTGTTACAACTGCATGCGCTGTCATCGTTATTGTTGATAGTAATAATCCAGTTCCAGCAATAACAGCAGAAACCGAGTATACCATTATATCAATAACGACCACACGACGACGATATTTTTTTATCTTTATCGTGTAATCGTCGATGATATTTTTTAGTTTAGTTTGACACTCACATACTTGAGCGTATCTGTGACGTTGAACATCGATAAATGATTCTTGATTCATTATACTTATTTAAGTAACTAATTCGGGAGTTTCAGCTACAAACTCAATACACCACCAATAATCTGCTGTGGTTAACTTTTTATCATTCGCTATCAGCATAAACGTTTCCTCGACATCTTTGTTTAACACTATAGACACAGTTCCAGAAAAAACTATCGGTTGAATGACGCCATGTAAATGTGGTAAATATAGTAAATTTTTCAGCACAAAATATAGATAATCTGTATACACCAGTGACCTCTGCGGTATGTTTAAGGGTGTTATTTTCCTGCGACCATGTTGCTTTTCCTGATGCGACTGTGTACACGATATTAATGATCTGCTTGTGAGGAATTTTAACGAGATTAGTTTTTTAAATAATATTAGGAATACCACTAATGATATCGTTGAGTCTTGCGTTAATGTCAGCGAGATTAATAATAACAGTTGGTGGAGTTCCAAAAAATTCGTTAATAGATCTGTTTATATTTCTACGAAAATTTAGAAATGTTTGTATATGATTATTATATTCAGTTCTAAATGCAGTAATTCCATCATTGATAGTCGTTAACGAAGTAGTTATTGGAAATTCCCTATCGTCGACGTATTTCTTCGTTGCAGCGTCGAAATCTGTTTCTGGTGTTCTGAGATTATTAATACCATTACTATTCATGTTGAGAAATGCACGCATTATACCACCGCGCACTGACACGTATTTGGATTCTTGATCATCGACGTCTTTTTTTGTTGCTGCGTCTGTATCTGCGATTGGATCTCCAAGATACGTAATTTTTCTTCCTGACATAATAATGTCACCAGTAAATACATCACCAGTTTTCTTAACATAATCGTTAACCGATTTACCGGAATCCTGTATTTTACCCTGATCAGTAAAAGTAACGACATTATTAACAACCGCGTTGGGAATTCGTACAAGAACATCTAGTAGTTGTATGTTACTCGTTTTTAATCGTCCTTGTTTATCCTGAAAAACGACGACTTCATTTTGATCCACACTCGTGATATTTAATAAATCATCGATTTCATTTCTGAGCTGATCAATGGTTGCATATTTAGATAAATCGACCTTCTGAGCTCTACCTGAGGATCTTCCGTAAATATCTACCGTTATATTTACTGATATCAGTTTAAGTACTATGACGTAGGGTAGTGAACGCGTGTACGACTTTATGAGGCGGTGCTGTTGATTTTGATACAGCATCAAGCATAGCGAGGGTTTCACGGCCGCATATTGGAGGATCAGTTATTTTTTGTGTTGGTAGCGTTGAATACCAGACTGGAATATCGCCGGTAACGTACTTTAAAAATTCTTTTGGTGGTGCTAATCCATACGAATCGAAATAAATAATTCCACGTGGATCAATTGCATATGCGACCCAGTGCGTGCCTGGGCCAGAATTTTTATCGAGATTAATAATACGGTTTCATGTTGCATTGCAACGGTAGGTAATTGATCGCGCATAAAAACACCTCTGAAATTTTTTATTTTTAATTGCTTAGCAGCATTAAGTAAATCAAAATTGGACATGGGTGTTATTAGTAAACTGTCTCTGGTAATCTTAGACCCTTTCCGTACCACGAAGGCGGGGTTCCTGCTAATCTTAAACCTCTTCCCTTTTTTTGATTCCTTGTCCGGTTGCTTTCTTTAACGCCATTCCAGCAGCAGTTCCAACAGCACCTAGCGCAGCTGCCTTTGCAACAGCTGGGGCTGTAGCTGCTATTAATGCTGGTATTGCTGCAAGAAGCGGAAATATACCACCCGTTTTAGCAATATCTTTGATGGCGCCCGCAGAAAGATTAAGTTTGACGCCTTTATTTGATTTTTTAGCGTCATTGAAGTTTTTGAACTGACGCTCGGTCAACGATAGTTTATTTGCACCGGTCATCTGTTCTCGCTTTAGCGATATTTTTATTCCATAATTATTTTTTGATGCTGATTGCAGCCTTTTAATCTGACCAGGAGTCAGACTCACACTAACGTGATGATATGACATTATAATTATTATGAACGATCTAATTACGTGTTTATTTACATAATTTCTACTGGAGCATCAATAACTCTCATTCGTCCACCAACACCTTCGAGTAACATCGATTTATCGCTGAGTATAACAGCTATTGCTCTGTAATTAGGGATATTTAAAACATCTCTATTAACACGAGCTCGAAAATGAATATCTACAACAGATTGTCTTGTTAAATCTAAATGTTCTAGTGAAAAGTAATAAATCGGATACAGCGTTGTAAAATCTAGCTGCGATATTTGTAAACCAGTATCAATGTTTTGATCACGACCCATAAACGTCATAAGACGATGATATGCACGTGCTACATGATTTTGATGGAAATTTAACAAAATATCCTCGGATGGTTCTTGGTGTCCATTTATTCTTAATGAAACCTCAGAAACACCAAGATTGTCAAATATCATAATACTAAGATTTTGTTCGTTTATTCGTGCAGTATTTTGAAGCGCAATAAATATATGTCTTGGTGCAGAAACACCTTGCTGAGAAGCTATCTGCCATGTAAATAAACCATCAATTGCACTCTGAACAGCATCTGTGGTCATAGTCAACCATGACAACGTTGATTTACCGCCTTGACTCATAAAAGATAACAACCGGTCTTCTTCAGATATTGACGGAGTCATCACTGGCATCCACAGGGAAAGTTTTGTTAGTTCTACTATACCAGGATCAGTACCAGCGGGTCGCCAGATTGCATCATTATCATTACCTTTTCGTACTAGTACAACTGTGTGTTTGGCTCCGAAAATGACTTTTCTAACATTTCTACAGAATCCAAAGATATTTGACAGTGGAATTGCACATGAAAATACTCTTCTTCCACCACGCAACATTGCTCGACGTGATCTAAATCCTAAGTTGAAATCTGTATCTACATCAATAATCATACTTTGTACATCCGCATCGGCGTTTCTAGCAAAATTTCTTGGTCGTCTTATTTCATATTGTTTGTACTCTGGAGAATCAGTTGTATCCTTCGCAAACATCATTGATGGACCAGCTGATCTTGAGTAATCGTCGCTGTATCTTGCAAGGCCAAGTATTGTCGTGGCAACGTCGACGTCCTTCTGGATTGATTCAATATTTTTTCCGTCAATCATGTACGTAGCGCTATCAAATAACGCCATAATACCATTATTAACAAAGCCGACACTAACATCAGCGGCGTATGCTACTGGTGCTGCAGGAGCAACATTATTTAAAATTTCACCTTCAACTTCGATAAATGCTTCAGCGGGTAAGAAATATCTACTTGTATCCTGAACCTGTAGTTCGATTCGTCCACGCTGATCTGGAATTCGTGCGTCGTAAGAATAATACTGATAATCGCGCACAGACTCATCTTTGAGTACTGGTGCAACCATGTCAAACGCGGGTCAGATACGCGCTTAAACATCTTTATTATTATCGTCTTCGTCTAACTCGAAGACCACTTCCTGCTATCAGACTAGCGGTTATATTTTTTTCCTTTTCCGACATCGGGATATCAGCTAACTCCGCTAGTTTTTGATTAGCGGCTTGATTTATTATTTTACTTACACTTGCTGGCATCACTTCAGTGCTAGCCAATTTCACAGGTTGAGGTCGGGTCGCTTGTGGTCTGCGTATTAATCGTGATAGTCTATCTTTGATTGCTGAGAATGCTTTGCTAGCAATATTACCAACAGCGCCTATACCTTTTTCACGAACAACATCAATAGCTTTCATTCCTAGTTGCTTTGCAATCGGTATTGCTTTTGGGGCTATTCTTCTAAACAGACCCTGAACAACATCACCTAGTCCATCTCCGTAGGTTGTTCTGTATACAGGTAATCGAGAGTTTATTACCCTGACCATGGTAGGTCCACGTTGAGTACCATGCACGATCATTTTATTATTAACTGTTTTTATCACTAATTACATACTTAATCACTATAATAATCGTCGGCGATTTCATTAATGAGGGATCGATACACATTAATATCCATAATGCCGCCACTAAATAATCGTTTGCAAATATCAGCTGCTTCATTAATGATTTCTGATGAATTATTACCAGCTCGTTTTCCTCCGATGAGAATTTCTAATCGATCGACATCAGCAAGAACGTTATTGGGACAAGTAATAAGGCCACTTCCTAAACCACTTCCAGTTGCGCCGGGAGCGTCTTGAAATTCTTCTTCTTCCTCTTCACTTGGTTTCGGTGGTTTCTTTTTACTTGGTTTCGGTGGTGTTTTTTGTGGTTCTGGATAATCACGAAGTGATTGCTCAAATGGTTTTGGAGGTTTTTGTAATTGTTTCATTTTTTCTCGTCGTTCTTGTTCTCGTTGTTGTCGTTCTTGTTGTTCTTGTTCTCGTTGTTGTCGTTCTTGTTCTCGTTGTTATCGTTCTTGTTCTCGTTGTTGTCGTTCTTGTTGTTCTTTATATTTTTTTGTTTGTTCTTTATATTGTTGTTGTTCTGCTGGTGTTAATCGTATAAAAAAATTATAACTATCTATTGCATAAAGATAATCAGTATATCTTGGATCGCTTTTTCTAGCCTGATTAACGTAATAGCGTATGCGAAATATCCATTTGTACCAATTATCACGATCTATAGGTTTATCAGCATATTCAGGTTTTAAAAACTGTTTTCGATTATTATAACTATCCTCAGCAACCTTAGCTAAATCTATTGGACCTTTAGTGTTTTTAATAATATCAATAACATCTTCGATAAATTTGTCATTTATGTTAATTCTTTCTTCTTGTTCCTTTATATCACCTATTTCAGCACCTTCAGGTTGATCTTCATCTTTAGGTATTTCCGGGACTGGCATCGCAGCAGCTATTTCGGCTGGAAGTTCACGTAAAATTTCTTTTGTCTTTTTTGTTCTTCTTGCTATTTTTCCAGTTACTTCAGCGGTTTTCTCCAACACAGGTAGAATACCTTTAGTGGTCTCAGTGATAGGTTTAAATAATTGTTTTGTATCCTCTTCAAATTCAACTTGAGATTCCTGACGCGATTGTAGTTGTTGCTTAACAGAATCACGAACAGGTCGATATTTTTTAATTGCCTCTAGTCGCTCTCGAGCTAATTTAGCTGAGTGTGGTTCTCCAATACTCATTATTGATAATATCTATACTGGCTGTTTAATTTATAGCAGCAGAGAGGGTGGACGACATACGCGTAGTGACCAGATTGTGAAAAATCAGAAAAAATCTGGTCAATTAAAGAAGTTTTCATTATTAAGGCAAAAACTTCTTTTTTCTGCCTTCGTAGGAACCCTTAATTTTCAAAAATAAGGTCTCTACAAAGTTGTAGGGTTCACCCTCTCTGCTGCTCAGCGCGCGACATTCAGTCCGAATGTACTGGATCACACGTGTAGGTTCATCTCGTCCAAAAATGTCCACGTACTTTAACATTGAGTTTGCTGTAGCTGCTTCTCGGGCCGTGTAAATATTGACCTTTCAAATAAATATGGATGCACGAGGATACAAATAAAGTGAATAATTGCCATTTAAATACATGTAGAATGAAATTGTGAAACATTACACCCATTACCGAAATAACCGATGTTGAACTGTATGACTTTTACTATAGCTGCAGTATGTATTTCAGACCAGGATTTCCTGTAATTGAAAAGAAAAATTGACGCTATGGTTTGAAGTAAACATTAACAAAAGAAAACTTAATTAAAACTTTTTAAGTAAAGGATTCGGATAAATTTGTGTACTATGTTAAATTCATTTAGAAAACGAGGACTATTGAAACTTTTATCGTTATTTTCAAACGTCATTACTGATTAATGAGTGGAAATTCATCATTGATCTATATGCCTGCAGCTGAAAGAATGTTTATATATTCGTATTATTGCGCCATGGAAAGACCACCATTTGATATACCAATAGTAATGGTATATCAATTTGCTTTATACCAGCACTTTAAATGCCATGCTATTTTTAATATATATATATATATATATATATATATATATATATATATATATATATATATATATATATATATATATATATATCGTCGTGACATTAGTTTCGGAAAAATACCTATATATTGTCAATAAATTGAAACCCTTGATGCAACTTGTTTGTTTGTTGAATGTTTAAAGAATTAAATCAAGTGACTTCTTATCTCCGTCCACTTCACATTTTCTTTTCTCTACTGAAATAATTATCACTTTCGCTGTTGAATTTAAGGACATTCTGTTTTCATTCTTTCCTTATTTCGAGTATTGAAGAAAGAAAAAATAGTAGTCTAATATATTGAAATCAGTATGTTTTTAAAAAGAGAAATGTATATTTTGTTGAATTAACATTTACGTAATTTTGGAAATATAACAGTATTAAACGTTTCTAAGCCTGTCATAAATGCATCACATGCCGTTTGCATGATTTTCAGAGTGGTAGAAAACTACATCGTTGTTATGACAAAGAAGCTTTAACAAAAACATGCATAAATGCTAAGTAGAAGACAATATTGACACATAATAAGATTATTTATTGTTATATTCGCCATTCTTGCCATCTCCTGAGATTGTACATTTCTTTTCTCATCTCTATTATGGCCGCTAGTGGCGCTGTGATTAACCACTCCGAAACAAATGACGTTTTAAACAAGGAAAGGAAAACGTGGTACTGATAAATAAACTGTCACAGAACAAATAATTGCTGTTATGAATAATTTTAAGTGTTGAATTCTGGTACAGGTATAATGATGATTCAAAGTGTAAATGAACTTCTAAAAAAACATACATTGTTTACGAATTATTCCGCGATTTGTTCTTAAGGGAACCGAGACCGATACCGCAAATATATATATATATATATATATATATATATATATATATATATATATATATATATATATATATATATCTGAAACAGTTCATCCATGCAAGACGCTTGAACTATGGATATAATTGAAAGTAGAACTTGTTATTATAAAATCAACTAGTATTCGTCCCTATCGCTGTAGTAAACTGTAAAGTAGACACTACCTGACAAGATCTCGGAATCACTCTGACCGCATATAGCAAAGGCGTCCTATGAAAACACAAGCAAGGCCCAAGGGTAAAGTACCTGTGCACGTCAAGAAATATGGGTATCTCGTTGTTATTGTTTAAGGTATAAAAGATTTAAAAAAAATAAAATAAAAATACCCGACATAACGATTCGCGTCAACGAAATCCATTACATATACTCCTTCTAATGCATCACCAAGTTATTTTCTTGCCTTATTCCATGACTGTGATGGTCCGCATGGGGTGGCCCAAGGCTCACTGTCACATGCTGGAAAAAAATCCAAAACAAAATAGAAACAAGCATGTCCTCCAAAAAGTTAATTAAACCAGCAAATATCACTTAAGAAAAACAGAAAACTTGCATACTCACATAAACCTTATCTTTCAGGATTCGATGTAGATGCAAATAACAACAAATGAAAGTGAAAAGCTCACATAAAACAGATATCTAGTACAAAAAGCAACACTTGTTCCATTTTTTCTCTTTTTCCTTTTTCTTTCTCTCTTAGAGCTTTCATTTCATTTCACATTAAATGATCCTGAAATTTGGTATGATCGTGTGATCAAGTCAAACACACATGACAACTACCTAAAATGTGATCATAACATAATTTGTTTCGTTTAAATACTAACAGAGACAGCTCATTAGTTAGCGTAATATGGCGCGTGGAATTTAATTCACTGAATAATCAATTAAAAATTAAAGAACCATTACTGTCATTTAATCAGTTCAAGGAGACAAACTCTAGTATCGGTAACATTATTAAATTTAATTTAATTACACTGACTCGCTGGATTAAAATCAGAGCGAGTTGTTCGTGAGGAACTGGTTTGAGAAAATGCCACCTTCACAAGTTTGGATGTTTCTCAAAAACCGATCACTTCTATTTAGGCATTATGGGATTGCGAGCTACAAACAAGATTTACTTACCTCCAAAATTGAAGATCCCGTGAAAATAATCATTGCAATGAAATGTAATGATACAAAAATAAAACAAAAAAGAATTTAAAATTAACACACAAGTAATTAAATTACATATTCGTAACAGGAAGAAGAAGAATCAAAAACAGCACCTGAAGAATAAATGAAAGGTAAGGGAAGAAAGACTCCTATAAGCTCACCTATGACGAAGTATTGGAAAAGAGAGAGTACGGATACGATGATGTGTTTAAGTCATAAATTACAGATCCTAAATAATGCAAGATTTCAACAACAACAACAACAACAACAACAACAAAAAATAAAAGAAAAAAAAACACCCGTGAGGACAAACTGCAAAATAAAAAGATCCGCAAGGACATACTTGATGCCAAATTTATTCCTATACATAATCCTCAGAAATATACAATAACTTAAATAAGAATAATAATCGTATAATAAATTCGAGAAAATACCTGTAGTTAATAAAAATCATAACTTTTCGAAGAAAATAGCACACACTAGCGCCTTTGGTATATGGCACACACTAAGCCTTCGGGCAATATTAGAGGCGGGGGGGGGTCGGGTCTGAAATGATGAAACAAAGGAGATCCCACACACACACACACACACACACACACGTACACAAAATAGCAGTGGCATCACCAACAGCGCCAATAACTTTATCACGAACGACTTCGATGGCTTTCATACCTAATTGTTTTGAAATGGAAATCGTTTTTGTGGCTCTCCTTCTAAACAAACCTTGAACAACATCACCAATCCCATCTACGAAGATAACATTATTTATTGGTAATCGTGAATTTATCACCCTGCCAATCATGGGTCCACTTATGATCATGTTGTTTTGTTCTCGCCGATCTAACTGATGAATCACTGTAGTAATCGTTGGTAATTTCATCGATTAGTTCCCAATAAACGCTGCTGTCCACGACGCCACCGGTAAATAAACGTTGATAGATAGCGACTGCTTCATTTATGATTTCGGGGGAATTATTGCCGGCTCGTCTTCCACCGATCAAAATTTCCAGTCGATGATCATCAGCAAGGACGTTATTGGGACAAAGTTTATCGTAAATCACCGGCGAGGTTTGTTTTTTACGACCACAATCTCGAGTGGCAAGGCCACTTCCGGTTACTTGTTACTTGTTCAAGTAATTCGTCGTGCGGATCTGGTTGTTGTTCCATCTCGCTGCTAGGGCTCGTTTGACGACACAACTTTTTTCCTTTCATTTTTGCAGATCTAGGGTTTACACCTGACTTGCTCCTTTCTACTCCTACTTTTTCAAGTTTGATGCTCGATTTCTTCGTGATCTTTTTTTTTTTTTTCTTGTTTTTTTTTTTGCTCTACTTTTGCAACATATTTCTCTACTCTTTATTTAAATATCTTAAGTTTTCTTTTATCATCATTAGATTCGATTTTCTGAATATTAAACACTATGCGAATGCATCCTTAACCCAATCGGCAGCTTTTAGAGTTTAAACATATTCGGTTTTTACATAATGATATCTACGATCATATCCAAACACGGCAATATCAAGTATTTATTCTCTTTCACTGTAACCGTAATTCCGTGCTAATTATGCAATAAATGGGAGCTTCATTTCAAATCAATTTAAATTTAAATCCCTTCTCGAAACTTACTATCCTACCTATTGTATATAAATGTAGTCAAGAAAGTTGAAAGTTTGTTCGATGATTTACTTTAATTTGTTTTTTGTTTTTTTTTTTTTTTCTTCAGGTAAAAATATTGAGGTATTATGTTTGCATCCCGGCAGCCGCTGATAAATCTTATGTAATGTGTAAGGATAATAATGAGTGCTATTTCAGAGTTCATCCTGTTTCGGAATACACGGGTTATCCAAGTAAAGGGAACTAACCCTCTGTGAGGACTATGTGTGAACACTTCGCGTGAAGACCAATGTCAGTAACGAGTTTGAATTGTAATAAACACGTATTATCTATAATGCAAATGTTAGTCACTATGCAGGCATAAGCTTTAAGAGATGATAATGGAAGAATGCATAACAATACATAATATTCAACAAAATGCACTATGCAATTCGCTTACAATGGCTCGTTGGTCTATGGGTAGGATTCTCGTTCTGGGTACGATAGGACCCGGGTTCAAATCCCGGACAAGCCAATGTACTTTTATTTTTCATCTCTCAAATCATTGTTTGGATACTATTCACTTTGAAACGTTCTATTTTTTCTGCACAACCATCGTATGTAAATAATCCTTGCTCCGTTTTCACTAAACATCTCGAATTCTCTCCCTCAGTTGAGATTTGCCATATATATGTGTGTCTGTGTGTATGTTTTTTATATCTCAGAAGAAAACCTGACGATTTCTTGATATTTTAGAGATCATTTTATTCTAATTTTACTTAGGAATAAAAGCTATTCCTAAGAGAACAAATTTTAAGGGTGTCATTTTTCATCCCTTTCTACTATCATCCTTTCTTTCTGCTTTGCAGTTATGGTAACAAATGAAGCAAATTGAAGGAAATTGTGTATTTCGTCTGCCCTTGTACTAATGTAGCACACACTTTATGACTAAATCCAATATGGTGAGGAGATTGACGAGGAGCAAGTACGAGAAACCTGCCCTTCAAAACTGGATGATGTTGAAAGAAAAGTACTAATGGCGAACAAAGTGAAATGGGGTGAGTTCTCCATGCGCCTTTCATAGGTATACTGTTATAACTTATACATCTTAAGTACACAGTAATCCAAATATTATTTCAATACAATAAAATGTCTGAGAAATGTCTGTGTAAATCGAAAATCGGAGTAATGGGTGTCATACAAAAAGACACATTTAGAACATATTTCAATATTTAATTGTTTTACAATTTTTGAAAATATACAGCACAGAAAAATTTATAAATATTATACAAATAATGCAAAAGATCCCCAATTTATATTAGGTGAATTGATAAGTCTAAAGTCTCCACATTTGGCTCGGATCGGGTTGCATCAGGACTACTATCGTCTTGTTTCATCTTTGTGACGACGACAATTGCTGATGGATTTTCTTTATAGACATGGTACGCGTTATTCAAAAGAACTGGACCCGTCCTGATATACGCACTGTCTGTCTTCGAATTTCCATGTTTAATATGATGAAATACACTACGAAGTAAAATGTTTACTGCCCATCACTCTGTTAGAGGAAGTTTGGAAAATCTCAACATTTTTTGCATAAATAGTGAATTCAAGAAGCTTACTTCTGCGGTCTGAGTTTTCCGATGTAGTAGTCCAAATCACTGTCACTGATGTTCAAGGAAAGACATCTAACACAAAAGAACTTTATCAAGATCAGTCCATTTTGATAGTTCTTCATTTGTGATGTCCAAACAACTTGCAGCTACCATAACTTGCACATCCCGCACTGTAAACGCTCTCTGACACATCTTGTCTGGCAGTGACCACATATAAACTTTGGATTGAGTTTTGTGACATGATTAATGAATTTGAGCAATGAAAAATATCATACATAAATGTCATATAAATGTCATCATCAAATCTTACAAATATTCCAAACTGCTTGAACTACTCGGCCCATAGCAAAGTCGGCCCTTTAAAGAGCTCGGACCACAACGTACTCGGTCAACATAATGAAATCGTTCCATTGCGTACTCGGCCCTCTGTGTATGTTAGGTCAACCCTTCGGTCCACCATTTATATAATAGTAATGTGGATGTAATGTTCCTTGTTCAACGGCTATTTCATTTTTTTTTTTTATTATTATTTGGACGTTTCTTTAAACGGTCATTTATTCTGCAATAGAAATATTGTGACAAAAATCATAACCCCAAAATAATTAAGTTATATACTGCATAATGAACTTTCTGAAACTACCCCTTGTCCTGCAGCTGGTTATTGTTAACTGATTTTTACGTCTGCACGAGTCTACTCTACTACTTGTGATTTTAAACATGTGTGTTTACACGTGCAAATCTGATTACAGTCACACTTCCCGTCGCTATACAGTACATTTTGTATCAACACTAAATATTTTCCATTATTCTAAGCTTAAAAGACTTTGTCCTTGAAAGGCCGTTATGTTAATTGACGTAAATAGATATTAGTTTTTAATAATAAGATAATCACACAAAGAAAACATTTCACACTCGTATGTATTTATTTTCTACTATAAACATTTGCATTCTCAATCTGTTATTTCCACGTGACGTCACAAACTGTTTAGCGCAGACGTTATATTTTCAACATTACGAAACAAAAGTGGAATGTGTTACTGGATTGATTTGAGACAAAGAAAATTGTATTTATTACTGGATGGATTTGTTCCGTTTTTTAAATCTTTCACCAGGTGATAATCCTATCAAAACCGACAAAAAGTTACAATTTTTTAAATATCGATTATAATCAACAAAAACTTTGTAATGTATGGATTAAATAAGTTCTACTTACGTCTAGTGTTTAGACTTACCTATTTCCGTGACCAACTGATACTAGTTATGATTGAATTGATAAAACCAAGACAAAAAGGTTTCAATTCAATTTGATGGAAGGCTTTAAAACAGTTTTCTTTACGTTTCCAGTTACGATTAAAAGGCATCATTGAGCACAAGATATTGTAACCGTCACTGTGAACGAAATATGGGTACCACAAATTAATCGTAACATACCTGTATTACACTCATTAATGATTAACTAATTAGTTAGTAAATAACATGTTTGTATGAAATATTTCTTGTTCAATAACAACAGGTGTAACAAACCCGTACTAAATCGCCGAAACTACAAACTTTTGTCCGAAACGGACATTGTTGGCTATTTATTGTTCAGTAGCAACAAGTATTACGAAGCCATACAAGATCAAGGGTAAGGCAGACTTTGATGTTTTGTTTAAACGTTTCTTGCTCAGTAACAGCATGTGTTACAAAGCCATAAAAGATCACAAACAATACATAAGTGGGTCCGACACTGATATTGTTTCACGAAGCCATATAACATCACGAACAAAACAAAATTGGATCCGAAACTGACCTTATATTACGAACCCATGCAAGATCAAGGGTAAGGCCGACTTTGTTGTAGGACGACTCCGTAATGGGTCGAGCATATTATGGGGAGATTTCTTAATTAAATTTGAATGGGCCGAATCTGTAATGGACCGACTTTGATCTGGGATAGCTCCACTATGGACCGACTCCGTAATGGGACGAGATTTCCTGTTACCGTACGCATAACTGTATTTACATCGGAAGTCAGTATGAGTGCGGGGTAGGATGAGTAAATGTATAAGAACAAGTGCGACTTCAATTAAAACAAGACAGAGCATTGCATCCTGCTGGCAGAAGATAAAACAACATTACTGTGTATTGCGCCTTGTTGTTGTTGTTGTTGTTGTTGTTGTAGGGTTTAACGCCATTTTTCAGCGCAATATAGACTTCACATGGCGGCCAGTATAAATGGTGGAGAGAGAACCCGGATAAACCCCCGAAAGAACTACCGACCCACGAGAAGCTACCTGGCAAGCTTTCTCACTTGCGCACATTGGCCGAGTCCGAGAAACGAACCCACACAGACAGAGGTGAGATGGCAGTGATCCGTAACGGTGGGCGCTTTGAACTACTTGGTCACGCAGACACATGGTAAAACAACACAACCTGTGACATGTTGTGATTTAGGACCTGTATTTCTCGCCTTCAGATTACACTGGACATCACTAACCCTTGTGACTTTATTATTTTGGATCCTGAATTTCACACCTGCATGTTACCTTGGATGTTTTATCACATCTAAGGAACATAATATATTTATAAAACAAAAATTCCATGAAAACTCATATGTAGCAATTATGCTTATATTATGATGTGCCAAATTAAGTTCCGATATAATATTATTATGTTATCCTATCCAATTAATGGTGAAATCGGCCATTGACAAGAATTCTAATAGGAACAGTTACATTACTTACATTCATAATACATATAAACTCGCTTGCATCATGCCTACTGTACTCTTGAATAAAGCTATTTATGCGAGTTAGGAAACCTGTTAATAATAATAATAATAATAATAATTATTATTATTATTATTATTATTATTATTATTATTATTATTATTATTCTACAATAAAACATGAATTCGGTCGATTGTACCCTATTCATGTTTGATTGTGAAAGATTGCATTAGATTGTGGTTGTTGTTGTTGTTATAGGGTTTAACGCCATTTTCAGCACAAGATAAGCTATACATGGCGGCCAGTATAAATGGTGGAGGAATAACCCAAGAAAACCCCGGAAAGAATCACCGACCCACAAGAAGCTACTGGCAAGCTTTCTCACGAACCCACATTGGCCGAACCCGACCCTCGAACCCACGCAGATAGAGCTGCGATGGCAGTGATCCGTAACGGTGAGCGCCTTAGACCAGTCGGCCGCTCTGGGCCCCAGATTGTGATTATATATATATATATATATATATATATATATATATATATATATATATATATATATATATATGTGTGTGTGTGTGTGTGTGTGTGTGTGTGTGTGTGTGTGTGTGAACTGTGGTATTATCGCTCTTAGTTGCAGAAGATTGTGGTAGGCTGCAGTAATTTAATAGTCGCTTATCGTGGTTTATAGTCAAAACGTTCTGAAGTTAAAACGTACCTTAGTCAAATGTATCTATAAACGTCAAAACGTACACATGGCAAACGTATCTATAAACGTCAAAACGTACCCAAGTCACAACGTACTCATTAGTCACAACATTATCATTCTAAAATGTAACTGATTTCTGCGATTTATTACATGATATATATTTTTGCAGTCTACCCACCAAATTAAAAGAGAATAAAATTATATTAGCACAGGCAGAATAAACCACAATAATTTGGACCAATTAGGCATTGACCCGATGCAGCTGATACGCTTGAATCACCAGTGAGAATTTTCTTCTGAATCTCTTTTTGTTAAATACAAGCGATTTTAATGAGTAATATAAAATATTTAGCTTCATTAAAATCCACGTATTCCTAGAAACCTTTACATTAATCGGATCATCTGAACTGGAAAAATATAATTACACACCTACAATCCATCCACATCCTAATTAATTTTCGGTAACTTTTCAATCTTAGCAGCAATTACATGATGTTGTCAATATCATTACTTTCTCTACGTTCATTTCTGTAACTTTTGCGAGGATGTTAATTATCACAGAAAGCCAACTGACCGACAATTTTCTTGCATATTTCTTTGAATCAGCTTGAACGGAAGCTCTGGGTTTACAAAAACACTAAGAAAATGCCAGGAAGAAAATATGTTATAAAAGAGAAGAAATTTTATATGCTAAAGCTACTGATTTTCTGAGAGAGAGACAGACAGACAGACAGACTGCAGTTACGAAAGCTTCAGTACCTGTGCGTATAAAAGTGCACAAAGTTAAGAAAGCTGGTGATTTTTTTGTCCAAGAACATCATGATTTGTCTCTCCTGGCGACCTATCTGTTCGGTTATCCATTAAAAAATATCAGTGTTGTCATCCACGATTTCCTGTTAGCTACGTATGGCACTGGCAAGTTTGTAATGTCCTTCGAGCAGCGGAGTTTTTGAGAATTGACAATTACAAGTGGTTTCAAGTTCTCACCCATAGCACTGCATGCAACGCGTTGTGAAAGAAGCTATGGATACATGTATGTAATGATTTTTCTCTGTTGAAAATCATTTGAGTGAATCTGATTTTTAGAATACTGCGTCGGCAAAGAATCAAAAGCGAGGCCATATGCCTGGTTAATAAAACCCTGATAGTTAATTGAAGAAAAAAGTAAACAGTAATCTATTCATCATGTGTACAAAAGAACAGCATCAATCACAATTAGATAATCACGGTCTTTATTAAATGTCTAAACTATAAAAATAAAGTTATTAACTCATGTAATTAGCCTTAAAAGCTGATTCGTTTAACATGTGCAAAGATTTCCGTTTAACCTATTGTCAGACCTAATCCGTGTCGGCGCTCGTGTCAAGTGTTGTTTGAAGCACGCATGCCATGTGGACATTCCGGATCCTTATTTCACGCATCATACAACTACAGTACATGTTAAACGTAACCAATCTGTTCCAGCGTGTGTTAGAAATTTTGTAGCTCAACATATTCAAAGGTTCAACTGAGTTTCGATTTATTCGGTATTTTAAAACGTAAAATTGAAATTCGGGATCCAATATTAGCATATACCAATACATAACACAACGCCTCTAGGTAACCATACAACTAGGCTGTGGGCATCCCTTTAGATTTCTAGGGAAAAATATCTAAAGGGATGCCCCCACCCATTTGTTTACGTGTACAGAGTTGAGGTGTTTCGGATTTCTGATAGATAGATAGATAGATAGATAGATATTATTAAAAATTTAAAATCACATCCAATACAAATGATAAATTTCAACAATGGAAAACAATAATTCTTAGAAATGGGACTGTTTATCAGAAAATACTATTCACAAAAATATCCATTTTATATAAATTACAAGTGTCCGGACAATGAGAATGAAACAGAGCTGCAAAATACAATATGGCATAAAAATTAAAATGGTAGTATGAATTTGATTAATGAAGAAATATTATAAATCAAATTGAATTGTGAAAATAAACAGTAAGATCTATATATTTTCACCTGATGATGTACTCGCACTTTAGATATAACAAGATCTCATTTTTTAACATGTACATCCTTTGTCATTTTAAGCATCAGAGAACTTACGTTTTACATTCCACCAACCTAATAAAATTAAAGGACTTGTTGAATATTAGCAAAAACACTGAATGATCTCTCTTTTTCAACATATTGAGAACATGTATTGGAATTAACGATCATGAATAATTCAGTCGCATTTTACATCAATTGCTGTTTTCAACTGGATTTAAATAAAATATCATTCTACAAAACAAAAGTCATTTATATTATACCAACATTCAACTAAAGTGATACATGTACACTTCTGACAATTTGTTTTCTCTACATTATTAGAAATGAAAATAACTTTAGGTAAGATACTCCCACCCACCAAGTCTCAAAATGTTGTACTCGTCAAAACAAGACACGTCTGGTTTTATGAAAATCAGAAAAATTCTAAACTATGCATAAATCTGAAGATTCCCAATCCGATCCTCATAAGAATTGTAGGGCAATTGTACATTGTTTTCCTTTGGTTTTAGAAGATTTAGATTTTCTTAAAGAAAATAATGAATGCACCATTTAGATTCAAGACATGATGCAATTAATTTGAAATCGACAATTGTAATTGAAGAATATGTCAGTGGACAAACAATGCGTTCCTTTGTGTTACATTGTCAAGATATATACACAAACGGCACACGCACATGAAAATCACAACTCTGAAGAGTGTGTTACGAGGGCAAACAATATATGTTTCTATCTACTAATATAAATTTTGACACATGCAATTTATTTTTATTTTGTACAGTATTTTCCTTTCTCCATCCGAATACACAGACACATGCCGCAGTTATTGATGTTTGAGAGATCAAATCCCGCTGAAGATAAAAGAATTACTGTAATACCATCGATTGTTTGTCAAATAGTTGTTAAAACGTATAAGAACAAAATACAAAACATATATTTTGTTTGTAGTGCAATTTTTAAGAAATTATTGAAAGAATTAGTATGAACACTCTAGAAATAAAACTTTAAGGTGAATATACAATTTTTTCCCATACACTTTGTTGTATGCATCTTAGCAAACATGTATCAAATGTAGGTTTCAAATACAAACCAGAAACAATTCGACTAGCTCTTTAAAAAGTTGCAGCTGTTGAAGTTCTTCCAAAAATGTTCCTCAAATTTCCAATCCAACATGCACAAGATTTTGAACATCAATCTTTATCGCAAAGGTTACAGAGCAAAGTTGTTCACGTGTTTGCAATTATATTACAAAGCGATGAAGATGAAAATATCACTAACTAATGATTCTCCCTATGGATGACTGATACCTCGGCAGTGAACAACCACTATTGAATTCTGTTGAACGAACACTGGTCCCGGCCTCCAAATGTGATCGTAGTTTAGCCAATTTGGAAGCGGGTGGGGATAATTTAAATGGTGGTACTACAATTTCTTCAGAATGGATTTCATCACTTTCATTTCCTTCATGTTCTTCATTATAAAGAAATCTCGTGGGCTCGTTAATAATTAGATGATGATCCAGCATGCGGTTGATTGAAATAGCCGTCTCAGCAAACGACTCCAAGTCCTTGGTACCGCTATTCCTAGAAAGAATTGTTGGTGTAGCAAGAGGAGTAGCAGCAGGTGGGCAAGATACCCAGGGGTGGTTCAAGACCTGCTTGGCAGAATAACGAATGCGTGGATCTCGCACCAGCAAGTGACGAATGAGGTCCTTGGCACTGTCCGAGATTACACTCCACTCGTTTTCTGGAAACTCATAAACTCCGTTTGTGATGCTGCTGAAAAGCAAGTCCTGGCAGTTCTGACAAATCAGATAACGGTTCCATCTACAATCGCCCCCCACAGTGACCATAAAATGGAGTGTAACCGCACAGCGTGATGTACATGATTATTCCCAAACTCCAAAGATCACATTTCTTGTCATATGAGAAGGAGTCACCAACCCAAGCTTCAACAACTTCAGGAGCCATATACACTGGTGTGCCGACCGGCGTCAGGAGATCTGGTGTGGTGCACATATCCTTCTGTGTTCCAACAAGCACACTACTTGCCAAATCAAAATCACATATTCGTATCGGGAATATTTCTTTCGTTTCACACAATATGTTTTCTAGCTTTATGTCCCTGTGGGCTATACCTTTGTTGTGAAGGAAATCCAAAGCTCGTGCGATACATTTCACTATTAAGTTGGCTTCCGTCTCAGTCAGGTGACCCCTTCTCTCAATATTGTCAAACAATGCTCCTCCCAACATCTTGTCAAAGACCAAATAAAATCGATCTTCTTCTTCAAAGTATTCGTAAAGCTGCAAGATGTTTTCCTGACCTTGGCACAAGTGAAAGATTTCTATTTCTTTCAAAACTTTGCATCGGGATCGGATCTTGTCCTTATGAATAATCTTAATAGCATATTCTTTGCTGTTGGTAATATTTATAAAGGTCTGCACTGAGGAAATAGCACCATTTCCTAACATTTCTCCTGTTGATCTGTACAAATTATTAAATTTCTTAACAGGAATATCAGCTGCCCTTTTTTTCTTCTTTCGGTTTCTTAGTGAATTCCTATTTAAAATTTGGTTGTTTTCTGCATCCCGTAAATCGTGGCTTTCCATATCCCTAAAATCGTCATCTATATCCATCTTAACTCCGTTTAACATACAGTAATGTAGGCACCTTTTATATATGTGATCGGATGGACACAATAAGTTTGCTGATTGGCTCGTGTCATCCTGTCGAAACGACTACAATTCAACAGTATTCAAATAAATCCTGCATTGACACTGAGTAAGCACTTAATTAGGTACTCACGGAAGTTCCTCTGGCCTCGCTGTGACGACTGATTTACTAAGAACACATTGGAATGGATGAGTACATTTCACAGTGATAATGTGGAAACAATTACTAGCACAAATGAAAAGAAGAAACTAATTTGACAAGCTTTTAATTGATATTTATTTCTTAATAGCTACTTGCCAAGACTTTAACTGATCGATATTTTCTTATTTTTGGACAAAATATTTTCGTCAAGAAAAACTTGTAAATCTTATATTTCTGTTATTAACATGTAAAATTTAGTATTTATTCAAAATAGATGATCGCCTGTCTGGTCTATACAATAAAATAATACTTCTAAAATCTCTCTCTCTCTCTCTCTCTCTCTCTCTCTCTCTCTCTCTCTATATATATATATATATATATATATATATATATATATATATATATATATATAGATAGATAGATAGATAGATAGATAGATAGATAGATAGATAATGTAGTTAGACAAATATTGGAATTTCTTTGTCAAATTATAAGCAACTTGTAATAAGTTTTTTGGTTGTACTAAATCCGAACATATCGCAATGTTTGACTTATATAGGTAGATGTTTTTTCAAATAGTATTGTTGAAAGTATACTATAGCTGTTTTCAAATGGCATCGTTAATGGTAACCATTTTGGCATCTAAAAATATATTTCTGCAAACAACTTGAAAAATGATTAAAGATAACTCATATGCACGGGCTTCCATATATTTATACCGTCCTTTTTTTTTTTTTTTGAACCCTAGAAAACTCGGGACTATTTTATTATAAATTTTTGGGACTCGATCAGTGTCGAGGAGCTGTCTTTCGTTCAATAATCATGTGCTCCTGTCTTCTGTGACTAATTTATAGTCATGCGATTTTTCCTTTAATAATAAATAAAATATCATTCAAGATAAATTAAAACTAGTTATACAACTAGATGAATATACAAAATTGCACCTTTTTCTGTCTCGCTAACAAAAACGATAATTTATGTGCTTTATAGAATTTCTATTATCGTAAGAATTATAGGTCTTTGTTTCTTTTTACTCTTCGCGGCAGTATGTAAATTGACTAACATTTGATATTCCGATGAGTAGATATGATTAAATTAATTGTCTTTCTAAGTTGAATAGACCTTTTTGTTTTATCGCTAACACAATGGTCGCTAACAGAGGTCAGGTCACAATTTTTACTTCTGGGTCAATATACACGAATGCAGTCACAATTTATTTTAAGAGCATTTTTCTTCTCTTTCTTAATTGTGACCTTTTGCTTAGGAGTACGAATTCTTCGCATTGTTTTAAAGGAAATCGTAGATTTTTTTAAAAACTAAATGTTAGCAATATAGTGCGATTGTCTAGGTGCATTTTGACAACAGTGCACGGGCCCCGAGTGGCCGAGTAGTCTAAAGTGCTGTCCGTTACGGATCATTGCCATCTCACCTCTGTCTGCGTGGGTTCGAGTCTCGGATTCGGCCAATGTAGATATGTGAGAAAGCTTGGCAGTAGCTTCTCGTGGGTCGGTGGTTCTTTCCGGGGTTTTCCCTGGTTCTTCCTCCACCAATAATACTGGCCGCCATGTATAACCTATCATGTGCTGAAAAATGGCGTTAAGCCCTACAACAACAACAACAACAACAACAACAATAGTGCACAGCGAGTAATCTGGCATTTATGCGTGCCGGAAGTGAAATCTGTTACCCATAGCATCTTGTTTTGTGTAAAAAGTCAGCCTCTTAGAAAAAATGCCGGCTATCAAGTGGCAAGAATTTCACAGTGAGTTCATCATTTAAGATGATTTGTTAGGATTTTGACACAAAGGAAAATTCAGTACTGACAAAGATTTGTAGGAGTTTTACGCAGTGCAAATTCAGTACTGACAAACAAATGTAGGATTTCGAGACAATGGAAAATTCATTACTGACATATATTGCTATCTTTGGTCACATTTGTGAATGAGTATGCTAATTTAAGGTAGTTTAATTAGATTACGTTCACCACCCCCACCACCCCAAAAAATTGCAACAGTGTTCGATTGATCACTTAAAATGAGTTGATCTGACACGCAACCAGGGCCTCTAGTTCTTACAAAGGTGTGATTTGCATGCCTTTTTACTATTAATTTTTCATTTATGCTACCACCTTTATTTGATACATATGTCTAATTAACGTGGTAATACAAGGAGGTCAGCTTAAAATTCAGTGGAACAATACAACAAATACTTACGCAAATTAGGTATCAAAACACCGTCGGGACTTAGTTTCTCACAGAAACGCTCGCGGACATACATGTTACGGTAGACTGACATAGTTCACGTTTGAATACAACAGGGCACATTGTATTTATGATCATTACACTTAAACCGAACTAAAAGATGCAACTAAAATACGCACTTCGCTTGATAAAAGAACTTATTTAATTGGTATGTATTTATTATAGTGCTTCCTGAAGTAAGCGTTAGTGACATTTTCATTATCGAAATTTCTTTGCATAAGGTTATTTACGATGTACCAAGAATGTTATTTGGAAAGAAACTTTAACAACATACATGCCATCGTATTAAAAGTTGATATTTTCATAATGTTGATTCAGATTTCTAGGTCATATCAAGCGTTTTCGACGATAAACGACCGATAGATGAAGGTTTCAATTACCAATTTTGATCACGATTTTCTTCATGTGCAACAAATAGGGGTGAAATTTTTGTACTTTCTAATTAAAAAAAAAAAATAAATTGGATCTACGTCTGACCCAGCGTTATAAGCTTGTTCACAAGTTATCAGGAGCGAGTTATGGAGGAAGTGGTGTATATTACTTTCACTATGACATCACAGCGAGCAGCAGAGAGGGTGAACCCTACAACTTTGTAGAGACCTTATTTTTGAAAATTAAGGGTTCCTACGAAGGCTGAAAAAAGAAGTTTTTGCCTTAATAATGAAAACTTCTTTAATTGACCAGATTTTTTCTGATTTTTTCACAATCTGGTCACTACGCGTATGTCATTCACCCTCTCTGCTGCTATGATTTTTATCCAAAAATTATATCAAGTCCGTTGCGATATCTTGACCTTGGATCGTGTAAATTTATCGTTACAAAACCAAAGGGAGCAGCTTGTGCTTTTGAAAAGAAATTTTTAAATTTATTCATGTCCATGTCGCCTGAACACCAAGTATAATAAATATTCTGCAGCGTATGATTATCTACTCCATTAAACACAACTAAAATGTTACAGTTGTCTCTGATTACTTTTGGAATTTGTGTATATCTCTGTGTAACATAAATCACGTCTGTATTTTTATGTCTACCTCGTGAAAATATTCTGGCTGGATTTGATTGTTTGTCCAGCATAACATCATCATACACTACTAAATTATTAATGAATCCATCCAGATCATCTACGGATAGCGCTTCATCAATATCAGTAATAAAGTCTATGACATTGTCTTCATGTAACGATTTTGCGTTTTCATTAAAATCTTTAAGTACTTCGTAACATCGCTGATCATCTACAGATGGCGCTACTAAATATAATTTATCCCACTTCAACCATCTCATTATTAGATTAAGTAATAATTGCGTTTTTCACTTCCGGACGGACCTATTATAATCATTCTGATAGAATTCGGAAGCGCTGGATGGTGTTTTACTGGTTCTTGTTTTCGTGTCGCAGAAAAGTCAATTATATCCATATAATAAATAATATGATTCTATATTGTGTTCGATGCAGAGCACCTACCGATACTATTGAATTAACGACAATAACAACAAAAAATAAAAGACGAGCACTTACAGGTAAGTGTGTGAAATGTGGCACCCAGAAATATAAATTTGTTCCAACAAAGACAGGTGGGGGTGATATTGCTGCTTCGTTAGGAAAATTACCAGGAACTCCATGGGCTAAATATCCCGGTGAGAAACATTTACCCGGATATAATTATTGTGGTCCTGGAACTCGTCTTGATATCCGACTTGATGATCAAGATCAGCCAAAACCAGGAGAGTATCCAGTAAATAAGATTGATCAAGCGTGTTACGTTCATGATGTCGCGTATAAAAGTAAGGATTTGCAACACCGACATCTCGCCGATGTGAAATTGATTCACGCATTAAATTCTATACCTAATAAATCTCTCAGAGAAAAATTAGCTAGTTTTCTAGTAAAAACTGCTATGAAAGGTAAACTAGTGCTAGGGGCTGGTAATTAATTATATAACTATCATAATGGAATCTGTTTATTATTCCCCGAGAGGATTCTGGAGAGGTAAAGCAGCGATTAGTAAACTCGCCGAAACAGCAAAAGTTTCACGTGATGTTGCTGCATCATGGTTAGCACGACAGGCAATATGGCAAATCTTCCTAAGTCCACCTAAAAGAATTCAGTATGCGCATTTTGATGTTAGTGTCCCTAATGAAGTTCATCAAGCAGATATTTTGTTTTTACCACACGATACCATTAAAATTGGTAAACGTCAATCACGCACATACAAATACGCGTTAACTGTCGTTGACATTGCGAGTAGCTATAAAGAAGCGGAGCCATTATCAACAAAGACAACATCTGAAGTTGCATCTGCGTTTGAGCGCATTTATCAACGTGGTGGTCTACGATGGCCACGGTTATTACAAGTTGATCCTGGTAAAGAATTTCTTGGAGTAATATCATCATTGATGAAGAAACATAACGTTAAAATCAGACGAGGACATACTGAAATTCATCGTGATCAGGCAATCGTTGAACGATTTAATAGAACACTTGCCGAGCGGTTATTCGGATACCAATATGCAAAGGAAATATCTACTGACCTCAAAGATAGATCTCGTGAATGGGTTGCAAGATTACCGAGTGTGATAGCTGCGTTGAATAATGAAATTACTCGTGCAACTTCCATGAAACCTTCTAATGCGATCCAAAAAATATATATACCCCGTAGCTATAACGGACAACAACCTCAACCAGTATTAGGTAATGTTACAGTTAGATATTTATATGAACCTGGCGAACTTGAAGGTGGTAAAAAAAGAGCAACCGATCCTATCTGGAGCGTGACTACACATAAAATTTCTAGCGTGGTTATATCCACTGGTAGACCTCCAATATACAGACTAGATTCTACAGCCCCTCAACGTGGATTTGTACGTGAACAATTACAAGTAATTCCTGAGAATACGCAATTACCACCACGTTCAATTTTGTAAACGTCCAGAGCCTCGACGTCGATTACACTCAAGACAGGTCAACATCACATTATCACGTATATGACCGAGATCACTATTAATTCTGTCTACGGTAAATTGTCTTGGATTATTATTCGAATACTGCCATAACATATTACAGTTGCAACTTGCGCAATGATTATTTTGTAGTTGTTTTAGTTTTATAATAAATTCAGTATCAAGATCAAAATCACGTTAATTTTTTTTTTGTCACTTTTTATAGCTGACTAATTTTTTATTGATATCGATATTGTTAGTGATTTCTTCAGTTATTACGTAATCTACAATAACTCTACGCAGTTGCGATATTCTCCTGACTCGAGATACGGCGAGATAGACTAAATTCGACCATTCGATCCTATCATCTACAATCCAGATTCTAGTATCAGTTATAGTTAATCCCTGTGACGAGTGAATCGTTATAGCGTATCTAACGTCCATGGCGATTTATTCATACTCAGCGCATTCTCAACGACATTAATATCGACTAAAATAATATCATTCAAGACAAGATTCTGTATTCCACCACCAGGAGTTTCAACATCAATATTCTGTCGTCGAGTATCTGGGGGGCGATAACATAATGGTACAGGTAGATCTGAAAACTTTTCTTTATGTAACGTAAATAATTTATCCTGTAGTTCATCACGAACTATCCTTCTACTCGCGACTATTAAATCAGCGGGATTCCATAAAGTCAAAAATTCATTCATAGAAGTCTCTGGAATTACTCCTCGCATTATCTCACATTGTACTCTGTCTGGCTGAAGTCTGATTAACCTTTTAAATTCCTTCAGCGGTTCATCGATAGCTCTATGGTCATCATGTATTTCTTCATAATAATTGACGTTATTCTTCAGCCATTCATGTGGAGACTGTCCAACAAAGGGTGGTGGTTGACCATTATCGCCGCACATAATCACAGCAGTATTCTTCAATAACAACCATTCAAGAAATGTTTTTAATATTTCTAACGACACCGTGCATATCTCGTCCCATATAATATATTTAGGTATATATTTCTTACCCATTCGTTCAGGAGTCCATGTGTCTCCGCACCATCTAAAGAAACTGTGATAAGTACACGATTTTACTCCTCGCTCTTTTATCTCTCTGGCGAGTTTGTGCGTCGGTGTTAAAACAATCATATCTGATGTATTATTTATAAATAAATTAATTACACGAGTTGTTTTACCTGAACCACCACACCCATTAAGATAAACGGTTTTATGTTTAGATACAGGATCGTACACAGATGGTGCAGATGACTTTAATATTTGATTATTATTTTCGTAATATGTCTCCACAATTTCAACATCTGCAGATTCAGAATAACTAAGTATATTTTCTTGTTTTATTCTCCATGTTCCCCATTCACCATTACCGAGTTTTAATAAATCTTTATATTTTTTGTGTACATAAAATGAATCCATAGCGACTCTAACAGCGTGACGAGGAAATTTATTTATCATCGATAATAGATTTATAGAAACATATGCCAACATCGAAGATCTTAAATGAGTAAACTGCGGTGACTCGCCATCAAGATAGCTCACAATTGTACCTAGTTTGGTTCCGTCTGACAAATAAGCATTACATCTGTTTGTAAATGTATTTTTTTCCGTTGTATCAGCTATTATAAAATCGAGTTCAGCATCGTCCATAATCAATCTTGTACAGTGTCTTTTATGATCATGTGATCCTCCTTGAGTAAATTTACCGATTATTTTTCTACCAAGATCTTTTGCAAATTTTTCATCATGCTCGTTTCTGCATTTATTTATTTTAATAATATAATCTTCATCAATATCAGGGAATTCTTTTCTGGTATCATCGATATTAAATCTGTTCGGTTCTGGTAACCAAACTTGCTTCTGTGAATTATACGATATAATCGCTTCAGTTACTCTCAACGATATTAAAAATCCAGCATCAAGCATATACCGCAATAGTACTGTTGGAACCCAATATTTTTCTGAAAAATGTCTTCCAAACCAAGCATAAGTAATCGGATGGAGATTTTCTGCAAATTCGAATAATTCTACATGAGCAAATCCGGTTAAGTCAAAATCTGGTAAATGTCCGTTTATCGCAACCCTGGTCATGTCATGTGTAGGATGTCCAAATCTCTTAAAGTATTTAGAACATACTCCATATCCAAGAAAACTCCCAGGATAACACGCTACCATATCAACCGAGATAACATCACTATGGTTGTATTTGGTGTTCCATAATCCACCGTGACCATATTCTACACAGCTTTTCTTGACGTCTTCAAGGAATTCCGATCGTGTTGGTTTCCATAAATTTTTTTCTTGAGCGAAATGAGCCGCTACAGATGGAACTGTAAAACAATTATTTAATAATTGTCTAATTTTGACATCGTCTGAAGTATATTCACGCCAAAGGCGCTGCGCAAGATGTTCCATTTCTACACTAAGAGATTCTGTACGGTAAATATCACCATTAGGCCGTACAAACTGATCGTAATGATCATATTCCGAACTCTGAAATAACCAAACAGATACAGGGTCACTTTTGCTGATATTTTTAATAAAATCAAAGATGTCACCGTTATAAAATTTAACCGTTCTACCTCGTGGAAATATTGTTACTGCTGAGGTCCATGCGTGCGAATTATGATCAATAATATCTATCGGAGCTCCTCTTGATTTATATTTTGATTTATATAAAATCTCTCCTGTCAGCGTTTTTACTGCTCCGGTATCTTTAACGGACTCTGCCCATTTGTTTATTTTTTTACGTCTTACATCGGTTAAACCATTACCACGTATCCCGTTTGTAAAGTGTTCTGTAACTCGTTCAGCTACACAGTTTATTCTTGATATTTTCATCGGTTTGAGATCCGCAACATTAGGTTTATCATTCAGCGGAAATATTCCATAGACAACTGCAGTTGCTGGATAACTTTGTATATAGTAAGGTTTATCAATGCCAGTAAGTATTCCGGGCTTAGATTTATTACTCAAAGAACAATATTACCCCCGGACTGCACACGGACTGGATCACGCTTATCACGAATAATCCAAATATCTTCTTCTGTATTTACAATAAATTTTATTAAAATAAAATATTTTTGATTATCAAGGTGATTAATAATTACTTTTCCTCGTTTGTCATTCATCATATTAGTAACATTTCCAACTCTGAATGTTGAGCACACATGAGCAGCGCCATCGTCACGAAATTCCTTTTTTGCTTCATGAATACGTTCGGTTACATCCTCACCCGTTAATGCCAGATCCTGCATCGAAGTACTAAATTTATATTCTGATAGTCTGTCAAGATCGAATCTAGCAGGGGAAGGTTCAATAACGGATAATTCCTCCATATAATTAAAACAAATATTTAAATTAAAATTTAGTATATATATAATGCTTGAAACACAAAACAAATGTGCTTGGCTCAAAATTGGATATACTTCTACTTGTAATAAATCGTGTGTGAACAAATACTGCGGAAATCATGCACAAAGTATCAAAAATGGAAGTACAGGACCAATACCGTGTGTGAAATGCGGTGTTGGAGTAAGAGGAAAAACTCAATTGTGTCTAAAATGTGGCGGAAAAAAATACAGAGAACTAAAACGATATTATGACAAAAAAAATAACACTGACTCTCCTATAAAGACCGAAGAAGATTATCTGGTTAGATTTCAGAATAATGATTTAAACAAATAATATTATTATATAATGGAGCAAAACGAATTTGTGAAACATCCAATCCTTACCAATTATGAAGCATCGCGAGATGGTGTTATTAGAAACTGCCGATAAAAAACCAGTAGGTAGGGTTAACAATACTGGTTATCTTAGATATACTGCTAATCGCAAGAACAATTATTTATCACATAGATTTACCTACGAGTGTTTTTTTGGAATAATCAAAGATGGGTATGTGGTTGACCACATCAACGGCAATAAGCTTGACAATTCACTTGGAAATCTACGTATTATCACGCAAAGTGAAAACTGTAAGCTTGGAAATACTGGCGGCGCACGATTTGCAAGATCTGTTAAATCTGTAAATGCAGATGGTGAAGAAATTGTGTTCAAGTCAATTAATTCTGCTGCCAAATATTTTGACATAATACCACCTTCAGTAAAATGCGTTGCAGATGATATTACTAGATCAGCATATTCAATAAAATACGATCAGTGGATAGTATTTGACTATGTCTAACTCTGTCTTCCTAACAAAAAACAGATAGTTCGACTCTGTCAATTTTCCCAAGTATTTTGTTTAGCCATAATTACGGTTAAGGGTCCACCTTCATCGTCGCTGCTCTCAGCGTCATTATCAATTTTGACAGAATCAGATAACATAATCTTTCTTAATTGCATTACACGATTATCCACGATCTTTTTTCTTTCGTACTCGTGAGACAGTTCGAATTTAATATTTTCGATCGAACGTGCAAGAGGTACAAATAGCTTTACTTGATTGTCGTTTACTATAGCTAGTGATTCAAACATAGCTTGATAAATTAATTTTATAAATCTGTAGTTT
>JAECUM010095692.1:0-59416 GCA_016617855.1 Megalonaias nervosa | reverse complement strand
CAGGAGTCAGACTCACACTAACGTGATGATATGACATTATTAATATTATCCTGATTTTAAATCAGGTGATCTAATTACATATTTTCTACTGGAGCATCAATAACTCTCATTCGTCCACCAACACCTTCGAGTAACATCGATTTATCGCTGAGTATAACGGCTATTGCTCTGTAATTAGGGATATTTACAACATCTGTATTAACACGAGCTCGAAAATGAATATCTACAACAGATTGTCTGGTTAAATCTAAGTGTTCTAGAGAAAAGTAATAAATCGGATACAGCGTTGTAAAATCTAGCTGCGATATTTGTAAACCAGTATCAATATTTTGATCACGTCCCATGAACGACATAAGACGATGATATGCACGTGCTACATGATTTTGATCGAAATTCAACAAAATATCCTCGGATGGTTCTTGATGCCCATTTATCCTTAATGAAACCTCAGAAACACCAAGATCATCAAATATCATAATACTATGTACTTGCGAGTTTACTCGTGCAGTATTTTGAAACACAATAAATATGTGTCTTGGTGCAGAAACACCTTGCTGAGAAGCTATTTGCCACGTAAATAAACCATTAACAGCGCTATCTACAGCATCTGTGGTCATAGTCAACCATGACAAAGTTGATTTACCGCCTTGACTCATAAAAGATAGCAACTGGTCTTCTTCAGATATCGAGGGGGTCATCACTGGCATCCACAGGGAAAATTTTGTAAGAATTACTTTACCAGCATCACCAGCAGGTCGCCATATTGCATCATCGTCTGTGCCTTTTCGTACTAGTACAACTGTGTGTTTGGCTCCAAAAATGACTTTTCTGACATTTCTACAGAACCCAAAAATATGTGACAGTGGAATTGCACATGAAAATATTCTCCTATCACCTTTTAACATTGCTCGACGTGATCTAAATCCTAAGTTGAAATCTGGATCTACATTAATAATCATATTTTGTACATCCGCATCGGCGTTTCTAGCAAAATTTCTTGGTCGTCCTATGTCATATTGTTGGTACCCTGGAGAATTAGAAGTATCTTTCGCAAACATCATTGATGGACCAGCTGATCTTGAGTAATCGTCGCTGTATCTTGCAAGGCCAAGTATTGTCGTGGCAACGTCGACGTCCTTCTGGATTGATTCAATATTTTTTCCGTCAATCATGTACGTAGCGCTATCAAATAACGCCATAATACCATTATTAACAAAGCCGACACTAACATCAGCGGCGTATGGTGCTGGTGCTGCAGGATTAGCGTTATTGATAATTTCACCTTCGACTTCAATAAATGCTTCAGCGGGTAGTAAATATCTACTTGCATCCTGAACCTGTAGTTCGATTCGTCCACGCTGATCTGAAATTCGTGCGTCGTAAGAATAATACTGATAATCGCGCACAGACTCATCCTTGAGTACTGGTGCATCCATGTCAAACGCGGGGTCAGATACGCGCTTAAACATCTTTATTATTATCGTCTTCGTCTAACTCGAAGACCACTTCGGGAAGTGAGACCACTTCCTGCTATCAGACTAGCGGTTATATTTTTTCCTTTTCCGACATTGGGATATCAGCTAACTCCGCTAGTTTTTGATTAGCGGCTTGATTTATTATTTTACTTACACTTGCAGGCATCACTTCGGTGCTAGGTAATTTCACAGGTTGAGGTCGGGTCGCTTGTGGTCTGCGTATTAATCGTGATAGTCTATCTTTAATTGCTGAGAATGCTTTGCTAGCAAGATTACCAACAGCGCCTATACCCTTTTCACGAACAACATCAATAGCTTTCATTCCTAGCTGCTTTGCAATCGGTATTGCCTTTGGGGCTATCCTCCTAAACAGACCCTGAATAACATCACCTAGTCCATCTCCGTAGATCGTTTTGTATACCGGTAATCGAGAGTTTATTACCCTGACCATGGTAGGTCCACGAGTATTGTGTATGATCATTTTATTATTAAGTGACTTTATCACGAATTACATACTTAATCACTATAATAATCATAAGTGACATCGTCACTGATTTCATTAATGAGAGACCGATATACATTAATATCCATGATACCGCCTGTAAATAATCGTTTACAAATATCAGCTGCTTCATTAATGATTTCTGGGGAATTATTACCAGCTCGTTTTCCTCCAATGAGAATTTCTAATCGATCAACATCAGCAAGGACATTATTGGGACAAGTAATAAAACCACTTCCTAGACCACTTCCAGTTGCGCCAGGAGCGTCTTGAAATTCTTCTTCTTCTTCCTTACCTGTTGTTTGGAATCGTTTTTGTTCTTGTTTTTGTTGTTGTAGCTTTTGTTGTAATCGTTTTATTTCTTCTTGTCGTTCTTGTTCTCGTTGTTGTAGCTTTTGTTGTAGTTGTTGTGCTCGTTGTTCTCGTTGTTTTTGTTCTTGTTGTTTTTGTTCTTGTTGTTGTAGTTTTTGTTGTCGTTCTTGTTGTTGTTGTTTTTGTTGTCGTTCTTGTTCTTGTTGTTCTTGTTGTTGTTTTTGTTGTTGTTTTTGTTGTTGTTTTTGTTGTTTCCTTTGTTTTTTCTCCTCTCTTCTTAATTGAATTAAATTATCAATTTCCCTAACATAACCCTGATATAATGGATCATTATCTCTAGCTTGTTCAACATTCATACGTATGCGATATAAATATTTTTGCCATTGTTCACTGTTTTTAATATCTTTAGCGTGTTCAGGTTTCATTAATTTATTTCTTTGACTAAAACCATCCACAGCAAACTTAACTAGTTCATCTCGGTTCATTTTATTAATTGCCTTAATAGTTTCTTCATCAAATTTATTTATCAATTCAGCAGTACTTAGACCTACTGATTTCGGTTTGGCTAGTGCTTCGGCACCTTCAGGTTGATCTTCATCCTCAAGTATTTCCGGGACTGGCATCGCAGCAGCTATTTCGGCTGGAAGTTCACGTAAAATTTCTTTTGTCTTTTTTGTTCTTCTTGCTATTTTTCCAGTTGCTTCAGCGGTTTTCTCTAACACAGGTAGAATACCTTTAGTAGTCTCAGTGATAGGTTTAAATAATTTTTTTGTATCCTCTTCAAACTTGAGATTCCTGACGCGATTGTAGTTGTTGCTTAACAGAATCACGAACGGGTAGATATTTTTTAATTGCCTCTAGTCGCCCTCGAGCTAATTTAGCTGAGTGTGGTTCTCCAATACTCATTATTGATAATATCTATAATGGCTGTTTAATTTATAGCAGCAGGGAGGGTGGACGACAAACGTATGTGACCAGCACGTGAAAAAATCTGGTCAATTAGAGAAATTTTCATTATTAAGACAAAAGCTTTTTTTTCAGCCTTCGTAGGAACCCTTTAATTTCAAAAATAAGGTCTCTACAAAGTTGTAGGGTCCACCCTCCCTGCTGCTGGCTGTAACAGATTGTATTTTAGTTGAATAATTTTGTCCTTAGTTGGGGGTTAAGTTATTTCCTACATGACGATTATATTTTCTTCTATATATTCTATCTTCTTTTTAAACAAAAATAATTTTTGCTCCGCAGTTGGAAGTTCTAAGCTTTTAACTCATTCTTGGTAATAAACATTTATAGTTTCTGTTTCTCTTAATTGCTGGTTAAATCTGATGTTAACTGTTGGTTTAAGTGGATATTAGTGCTGTGGGTTTTTTTTCCTGCTACTTTGTAAGATGGGAAACACATCATTTTCGTATTCGTTAAACACGTTTGTATTCCCAGACCTACACTGGTGAACCTTGCTTACTTAAATTTCTTACAAAACTGAAACCTGCACGTCCTTTTGATTAAATATAAATTTTAACATCTCCACTTTTAAATACAGATTTATCATATTTGTTAATATATTTATCACGGACTTTCTGAAGTGCCATGAAAGATAAAATCTTTGTTATATGACAAGCATTTGAATCGGATAGACCATATTGTTGAGATCGTTGTTATGGAGTTATATAACCTTCTGCAAATCGGTTTGATTCTCTTAAATGTGTATCATCCTAGCAATATTATTTCTTGTCTGTATAATTAATTGCACCAATTGATATAACAATCGTTTCTTTACTGGACAGTTTATCTGTTATGCAGTTAATTTCTTAAGGAAAAAAGAAGAACGGATAAAACTGACTAAAACATGTGATCAAACATCTGATCAGTGACGAAATTGTCAGTTTTGAAAGTTTCAACGTTTCTAACGTGCTAGTCTATCTCTTCTTCAGTGGGCATGCTATCAATTTTTTTGATGTTTTCTCTCTCTATTATACATCGAAAATAACACACAAAAGAAGAGCCAGGATGTAAGACAAATGTTCATTTCTAGGACAAACTGTTACTAAAATTATGATAAGGATGTAATAAACATTAGATAGGCTAGGAATTTTAACTGGAAATACCAATGTCCTAGACCCAGACGCAAATAAATATGTTTACTTCGATTGATAATGATCGTAATGTTTAACCCACACTCCTAGGAAAATATTTAGTCAGGTACAACATCAACTTAATTTGGACAAGATCAAGTCCAAAATACACTTATACATAAAATTTATCACGGAGAAAAACTAACAAATACAAATTAAATATGCATAACCGAATGATAAGTGCACTTGTGAAATTTTAAGTATATGATGAATCATTTAACAGAAAAATTCAATAAAATAAACGATTGAAGCAAAATACATATATTGTAGTAGTGAACAACATAAAAACCTAGACTTTAGAAAGATAACGAAAGATAACCGATGTTGATAAGATGCATCAGAGAAAGGAGTTAAAACACGCATGTCATTCAAGTTTGCACAGCACAAAAAATTAGAGGGAACAAATAAAATACGAGGGTTTTTGAAAATGCTTTTAATATTGGTGCACTGTACAAAAACTTCATTATTAGCGAACAGGAAGTCATTGCCTCTCCTTAAAGTACTTCCCATGTACTTCTACACATCTTCGCAGCCTGATTATTCAATTAATAAACGCCATTTTGTATTCACTCTTTGGTATGCTATTCATATACTGGAAAATGCAGGCAAAAAGTAAATTGGAGCTAAATCAAAGCCGTATGAAGGATATATCAAAGATTCCATGTTGTGCACCTTGAGGAAGTCTGTCAAGAAGGCGGACTAATACGCCAGTGAGTTGTCAAGTAGATGGATAACTGGGGTACTGGGGCCCGTTTCACTAAAGTGCGTAAGCTGTGCGTAACGTACGTCTGGCGTAAGTTACGCAAACAACCTTACTTAAGCAGAATTTACCCGTTTCACTAACGTTCCATAAACTACGCATGAACGTAAATACTCGCGCAACTTAAGGTAGGCACCTAGCTGGCGTATGTTTTGCGCAAAGAAAAAAATGGCCGCTTTTATCATCTTCAGATTGAATAAAAATAAAAATATCGGACGAAGTTTGCGACGCCAACGTGTGTTCCGGGACAGTACACAGGTCCTAAATACTTTGTATGCCCGCAGTTTAACATCAAGATATCGCTTTCCAAGAGACATTTTTCTGCAACTGACAGATTTGGTGTGAGATGATATACAGAGACCAACACCGAGATTTCATCTTATGCCCGCACATATTCAGGTTTGTATTTTGCCTCTTAAATTTAAATATGTCACTCGTAAATACCCTGCTAAAAATAGCATTTACTTGCCCAATGACAATCGGCTAGCTGGCAGGGGGTTAAGTGGGGTATTATTTTGGTGTTGAATGAATACTATTATGCATCGTGTATGTGTGTGTCACAGGCACTTGATTCCGGGGTAAACTAATGAGTACACCCACCAATTAACACAAGGTAACTAACTCTCGCCGGTTACAATCTGACCCCTCGATGACTCCGGTCTAATTTTTCGATACTATCTGTGCATTCATTTACACATAACGTACACCAATATAACGAAGACACTCCACACCTTACACCCATTACCAGTTAATCAACTTTACTGATTCTGAAGGGCCAATTTTGCGAAAAGTTTATCCGTTATGTCGCGTCTTCCACACTCTGTGAACGTTCCAATAATCAACTTCCGGTCTACTTCGGAGTGAATGCGATTTGGTCGTGATTGCTTCAGTGATTGGTTCTTTCATTGAATAAATCTTTTCAAACATCGCTTTCAATCGCTAAACCTCGGCTTAACCCGGCAAATATGCAATCGGAATATCCACTGTATTTTCCGTCAAGTCGTTTCGCTGTTCGGATCGTTACATGTGCTCAAGACTATGTGACATTTGCCGGGAAAATATTTAACAAATATCTTGACATATTAATTACATTGAATTTTTTCTTGGCCCTTTCTGAATAGCTATACAGGTGATCTCTGGTTGTGCTTGAGGAAAGATTTTTTTTTTTTAAAATTGTATACTTATTTAATCAATAGTTAAGTAATTACCCTGATTTCAACTGACATGTTATCTACCAAATGTTGAAGAATGCTTTGTGAACATTTCACTTTATGTTAAATTCTATCAATCTTATATAGGATTTACACTGTCAAGAAAACAAAAGGATTTACTTGGTTAGTTCTTGTGTAATTATTTATCATAATTTACATACCCAAGCACAAAACTGAATCTCATATAGGATTTACAGTCAAGAAAATTCACTGATTAACTTACTTAGATTTTGTGTAGTTATTTGTCACTAATTTGCATACCCAAACACAAAATTGAATCTCGTATATGATTTACACTGTCAAGTAAACAAAAGGATTAACTTGGTTAATTCTTGTGTAATTGTATGTCACTAGTTTACATATCCATACACAAAATTGTATTCAAAATGTATACATGCTGTGACCTGTATAGCTAACTGCAATTAACCAACCATGTGAGGTAGGTGATTGGATTTGGTTATTTAACAATTTACTCTTTGTACATGAAAGCTATTTTATTTTGGTAAACTTCACTTGTTTAAGCACTGTATGTTGTGTTTGAATGTAAGATGAATAAAGCACAATTATTTGCTGTTGAAAAGGTTGTAGAGGGCCACAATATCATTTTGTTAGGCCAAAGTGGGACAGGCAAAAGTTTTGTGGTTAAGGAAATACAAATGAAATTGTCTGCAGCAGGTAAAAATGTCAGTGTAACTGGCACAACAGGCATTGCAGCACTAAATGTGAAAGGATGCACAGTGCATTCCTGGTCAGGGATTGGTGATGGTGATGAACAGTGATGAACTATGTAGAAAACTTTTCACTGATGAACATTTTGATTCTTCACTGATGAACATTTTGATTCATATAAACAAAATATTTTGAAAGCAGACTGTTTGATAATTGATGAAATTTCTATGCTTTCACTGAAACTTTTTGAACAAATTGAACATGTATGTAGAATGATTAAAATTCAGATTTATATTTTGGAGGTATACAAGTTATTGCAAGTAGGGACTTTTTTCAGCTTCTGCCTGTATCTGACCCTTTGATATGTGATTCGGGTGAATACTGATTCAAATCTACCATTTTTGCAATGGTATTTGGGCATAAAATTGTCATTGATGAGGTCATAAGACAAGATGAATTAGATTTCATAAAGGCTATCAATGATGTTTCAAAGGGAGAAATCCCTGAAGATACCAAAAACCTGATATTGAGGCTGCAGAGACCTCTCCCACCAGGAGATGACCCAATAAGACTTTGTGGACGGAACTTTGATTGTGAAATATACAATGTGTGCAAACTTATGGAAATGGATGGTGTATCAGAGTGTTATCAGTCAATTGACGAGGGTGACAATAATTGGTGCAATAAATTGTGTGTTCCAAAAGTGTTACACTTGAAAATTGGCTGTCCAGTTATGCTGGTCAAAAACTTAAGCTCAGCACTAGTAAATGGTTTACAGGGAAAGGTTGTGGCAATGAAAGAAGACTCTGTGACAGTTGATTTTGAAAATAATTTAGTTTGCTTGGGAAGAGAAAATTTTACTGTTTACAGTACCATCGATAAAAAGATTATACCACAAGGCATAAAATTCCACTCATTCTGTCATTCAGCATTTCCATTCACAAGGCACAAGGATTGACTTTACACAGAGTTGAAGTTGATGCATCAAATATTTTTGCACCAGGTCAGTTAGGTGTGGCAATGGGGAGGACCAGAAATAAAAAGAGACTAAGGGTTATCAGTTTCAGTTCCAACTCTGTGATTCGACAGAGTTCTTGCATTTACGAATTCTATAATAAAAGTTTTGTACAGTTTGATTCAAGTTTAGAATGCTGTAGACATTCTGTTTCTTTATTAGAGAACCTCAGTGTTGACTTTAATTATGAAACAGGTTCTGATTCTGATAACTCTGACTCTTCTGATGTAGAAATTTTAGAAGGTGATGAAATGTTGTCCGTTGGGGAAGACACACCTGCTTCATGTAGTGACCAAGAACATAGGTTAACCACAGTTGACTGACATTTTAGAGCATCATGTTGACCATACAAAAATGAAACAACTTACCCAGAAAATGCAATAACACCTGAGCAAATGAGATTAAACGTAACACTAACAGAAATCTTCAAAAAGCCACTACAAGAGTTGAATACATTTTTTGAGATATTGTCCCAAAAAATTCAAAGTATCTTAAATAAAGTATGTGGTAATATAGAGGTCAGAAAACCAGATTCAAAGACATGGACTGAATATTATTCTGAAGTTTGCCAGTTTTCAGTGTCTCAGGAATGCATCCAAATTCTTGAAAATTTCTTGAATTCTGTTCCAAATGATGATACTTTTTTTTTGCATTTGGAAAGATTTTTGACAGAATTTGTGAAATTGTTTTGGACTAATATACTACTGACATTTTCAGTATCGCACAAGTTGCACATGCACCTTCCATACTTGTATCAGAGCCAGGACAAGGAAAATTAAGGTATATTGCAGGTAGATGTATTGCAAAGAGCAGATAATATAATATGAAGAAAGGAAAGAACAGCTTGTACAGAAAGGAAAAATTTAACTTGGTCAGTCAATATTTCTTAACAGTAAAAATGTTAGATCACCTTACAACTTCAGCTGTTGATTTGGAAAACAAGAGCAAGTATAAACAGACCTTGCACGAAACACAAAGAAGACAGAATATCAACCATGATCTAACTAACATCAAGGATTCTGTATTTGAATTTTTCTTGCAAGTTGACAATACAAGGAGACAGTATCAACATGTAGATGCATTACATTTGCATGGTGCAGGGAGTTTACAGTATTGTAAGACTGTAATATTTAAGGATGAGACACTGTTTGAATATTGGGAGTGGCTGTACATAAAGTTTGATCCCAGTATGAGTGTCATACAAGTGGACAATACCATGATTGCTTTTTGTATCAGAGATCTATATGAAGATTTGATAGGTCGTTACAGTAGAATAGGTGACGGTCAGTTCAGAAAAGATACCATTTCCAGTCTTGGAAAATTGAAGTCAGACAGTTTGAGAAAGAGAGTGGTCATTATATCAAAGCACAAACACAGTAGTGATGCATTAGCTTTGGACATGAAATATATCTTGGAAGATCAGTCAGAAAATAAACTGTATTCTCACTTAAAACTGAAATCACAGATTTATGATCTGAAGGCTGTAGTATTTACTAGCGTCTTGAAATCAGATCTGATTTTGCTGTGTAAAGCCTATGGCATAGAAGCAGGAAATGTACAGAAGAGTGGTCTAGTTAATCAACTATGTAATGTAATACCTGCTTTGAATGAAATGCCAATGCCATATTTTTTAGTACAGAATAATCCTGTTGCCAGTTGTTCGAAAGTTAGTAGTAAGCAAGACACTTCCAGCTGTAGCAAAAGTCAGCCATGTACTAGAAAAAAAACTAGAGTGGGAAAGGAAAATGGACAGGAAAGGGTAAAGGAAAGAAAATGGAGAAATATGACAAAAGTAACACTGATAATTCAGTTTGCTCTGTATGTAAGCATCATTATGCAGATTGTGAGTTGTGGATCCAGTGTGATTTGTGTGATGAATGGTTTGATTGGTTTTGTCAGGGCATAGATGAAGAGTTGTGGAGTAGCACAGAAAATGAAAAATGGTTCTGTACTAAATGCTCTTAGAAAAAGAGTCAATGCTGTATCAGACTTCACATTTATAAATATGGCAATATTGTCATATTTTGTCATTGTGCTTTTGGACTTTGGTTATATACAATGAACTCACATGCAGTTGTTTGTATCAGTAAAAAAGGAAAACTAATGACAATTTGATCCTCCACTCTCAGTTGACATGTCAAGTGTGAGTTAGGGATGGTGTTATCATTAGTTTTCCCCTATTTAATTAAAATGTACTGTCTTTAGTTTGCATCACCATGAAATATTTTTATTATTTTACAAGTTCAACATGAGCATCATAAATATTCAAGTTACTGTATGTGTTCTTCGTGGGATTATTTTTGGATTGCATTTCTTTCACTCTTCAAACATATGCTGTTTTGCACTCATGTGTTACTGCTGGATCTGTTTTTGCAAAGAACTTGTACATTGAACACTTATGAATATTGTTTCATGAAATCAAAAGAATAGAAAAAATATTTTTTGTTAAAAAGGGTGATGTACAGCTAACAATGATGCCAGTTTGGTTATAGTCTCAGATAGTAAAGGAAGATACCTGATATCTCAGTCACACATTGTAGGTATCAATTCCAATAAAATTACATAGGTTGACCAAAGCTGGAGAACTTCACAACAAGGCATTGATTTCCTCTCAGAGTCTTGAGGATCTTGCCAAAGTATACAGTAATTTAATGAAATGGTATTATTTTGGCTTGGAACAGGTGATGTAGCAAATAACAGATGGCAACTCATTCTTCTTTGGCACATAGCCATTTCAGATTTTTATCAAAGTGCAATAAAAGTATTGGCTACTAACGCTTTTTGGAATGTATCCCCAAATTAAATTTGGCCTCCTTGAAATTCCCTATATGTGTAACACATTTATTTATTCGACCTAGTAAGACTCTCGAAAAGGAAAAGATTGTTCAAAAAGTCAGATGAAACTGCACTGTGTTGGTATTCATTCAGTTTTAATCTGCTATTGGATGACATACATCCAAATCCAATAGTGGCAAGATATTGGCTATATAGGATTTTGGAATGCCATTTCAATCATTGATAGTGTACAAAGATTTTGCCATTCCTATTTCCAAAGTTTCTTGGCTGTTGTCATATTATTCTTTATATGGCAGACCTTCTTGATTCAGACCTCTTTTCAATGAGACAAAATGTTGTATGCCTTAAATATTGTTTTGCACTTAAGTTTCTTATATCTTGTACCCATTATAATTCATTGTAGATTAGTCCTTATTTAATTTAAAATCCTGCATCAGAGTATAGAATGGCGATTGTAAGGATTGTCTTATCTCATACCTATAAAACTAATCAGGAATAATACCAGGTTGTCTTATCATGATAGCATACTAATAGAACAATTTATAGAGCAGATTCAGTTTTCACATTTCCAACTCACATTTTCAGCATTATGTACTTCTGTATTTATGTTTTCAATATATAACACAACATTATCTGCAGTGAATATGGTTTTCCAGATCATAGGTAAATTTGTGTTTAAATTATTACATCATATATTCTAATTATTCAGATTTTGGATTTCAGTAAGAGCATCTAGATCAGTGATGGTAAGGAATGCCTTGTCTCACATTTCTAAATTGCTCCCAATAACAATGATAGCATCAGCTAAGATGATTATACAACTGTTTGTAACTGTTATGTTTTGGAATATGTATGAAAATTACTGCATATACTTGCTTGTAAGATGAGCCCACATGCTAACTTCACTGACCCGATATTCTGTCGCATAATATGCTGGCAGATAAGGTCTTTGCAGTTTGTTAGGATTAGTAAGTAGAACCACATTGACCCTGATCTACAGGCATATTATGCTACAGCTGATAAGGATCTTTGTTGTTTGCAGTTTGACTAGACTTATAAACGAGTATATATGGTATAGTGATAAAACAGATGTATCTATGTGTATTTTGAAAGCTAAATGTTATGTATACTGTTATCAACTTTGAAATAGGCCCTGTAAAGAACAGATCAAATGTGGCATTTGTTTTGCTCCAAATGCACAATTCAGCCTTTCGCAACTCACTGATTTATTTAAATGACCACCACCTGATAACGAAAGCCTAATTGATACTGGTTGAATCCACCTTAGCTATAACTCATCAGAGGAAAATCATTTATTGTGTCCTATTCTGTCAGTTTGCTCAAACCATAGATTTTGGTAATATTTATGTTGCTTCAACATTAACCTCCCAAATTCGGATTTTGTATATTAAAGCTCAGTGTTCAAGTTTCTATTTTAATTTGTAAATAAATGAAAGGATGGCTTCTCAAAAGTTTAGCCTCTTGTTGTCAGTTTTTGCCTTTATTCCTTTTACATTATTTGAGCATGCTAATTACTTTTGCTGTCCTTACCACCATTATAATATCACTCCTGTATTCCATATTGAATAGGGCAAGGTTGTCTCGCTCGTACATTTCTTTATAGTATCTTCTCATACATTTTAAAAGATAAAATTGTGAATTGACTTAAGTGTACTAATATATATATATATATATATATATATATATATATATATATATATATATATAAAAGTTGTTTTACTTTATGGGTAAAGCAAATACTCTAGTGATGTTTTACAAATATTAACAATTGTACATGGACAGAAGATAGAAGAATGACATTACCTTGCAAAAGTAACAATCCAGCAATGCATGGTAAATGATCAAGATTAAATGAGACTGAGAAAGGAAAAGATTACAGAAATGGTACATAAACAGATGGACATATCTCTCCCATTTGTGGAGTAGGTTGTGAGAATGATACCCACTGTCTCTGTCACAAGCTACACATATTTCTACTCCCTACTGCACTATCTCAGGAGAATAACAAAAACATATATATATATATATATATATATATATATATATATATATATATATATATATATATATATATATATATATTCCAATGAATTTGTCTTATTTGGGTATGACATATTTAAATGACAAGATAGTAGCCAGTAGTATGATGAATGACTACATATTGTGAACATGAAGTTTAAAATCAGTTTTCCCACACCATATATTTTTGTAATATTAATGTTGTTCTACATTAACCTCCCACATTAGTATTTTGTAGATTATAGCTCAGTGTCTTAGGATTTTTTTCTTTGTAAATAATTAAGAATATGGCATCATGAAGATGTAGCCTCTGGCATCAATTTTTGTCTTGATTTATTTTATATTGTTTCACCAAGACAATTACTTTTCGTATCCTTACCACCATTAGAATCTCGCTCCTGTATTCAGTATTCAATAGGGCAAGGATTGTCTGGCCCATACATTTACATTTAATTTTACAATATTTGATTATGAATTCACATAAGTGTACTGATTGATATATATATATATATATATATATATATATATATATATATATATATATATATATAATTCAAAGTCTGTTAGCGTTTGGGTAATGCAAATATTCTAGTAATGTTTGACAAATATTGACTGTTTATCTTAAATATTATTAATTCATTTATACTGAATCATTATTGGCAGCACAATATCGAACACCTGTGATTGGCAGGGATTGGGGGGGGGGGGACTTTTTTAACTTCAGTCTACTAGCCAGTACATACCACGTTGAGATTGTAATTTCGGCCATTTAGCGATTTCCGGACTAAGAACAAATATTTTGAATTTCCCTCTTTTCGAGATATCACATTTAGGATGTCTCTCCTTTTATGCAAATATTAAAGTGTAGTGACCTCTAAGATGCACGTACAATATAGTAAATGAACAGATCACTTGAAAAAATTCTTCGAAATAATATTGACTAAATGATCCTGAAAGAAAATGAACTTAATTTTAATTTTAATTTTGATCGTTCTTATTTATATGTCTTCGTTGTTTATATACATCCTGCCCAATAATCGCATTCACTCCGAAGTAGACCGGAAGTTGATTATTGGAACGTTCACAAGAGTGTGGAAGACGCGAAACAACTGATAAACTTTTCGCAAAATTGGCCCTTCAGAATCAGTAAGGTTACTTAACTGGTAATGGATGTAAGGTGTGGAGTGTCTTCGTTATATTGGTGTACGTTATGTGTAACTGAATGCACAGATAGTATCGGAAAATTAGAACGGAGTCATCGAGGGGTCAGATTGTGACCGGCGAGAGTTAGTTACCTTGTGTTAATTGGTGACTGTACACATTAGTTTACCCTGGAATCAAGTGCCTGTGGTGTGTGTGTGTGTGTGTGTGTGTGTGTGTGTGTGTGTGTGTGTGAAATAGAACACAAACTTAAAACTATTCAAAAGATACAATTAGTAATATACAAAAAGCATGCCGAATTGCTTTTTAATTAGCTTTTCATTTAACGTTGCATATAATTAAGTCTTTACAACTGTGCGTCTTGAGACTGGCAATGTATTGTCTCTCCTCCCAATATTCTTTTTTCAATGCAGTGATTTAATTTTACAACAAAGGACAAAATACATCTTCCCCTGTGTTGCAAAACATAAATATATGTCAATACGATGCATACAGATGTACGGTAAATATCAAAGTAATAAATAGCAAGTTGAAGACCGCTGACAGTTTATTATCCAACGAGTCTGACGTTTTATTCCCCCCCCCCCCGCCATAAAAAAACAACTACTAAAATTTGCGACAACACCAAATAACTTCATATGTACTAAAAATATAAATTGTACTATAGATAAGGTTATTTCGTGTTGTCACACATTTAAGTATAGATAATATTTTTTGTATCTTTCGTGTTTTATTGATAAACGTCCGACTCCAGTGCTTACAACCAAATTACTAACCTTACAACAAACGTCCAAATGATTTTTTTTTTTTTCTGGGTTAGGTGGGATTTGGTTTACCAGCATTTAATAAACATTTAAAATTGTTCATTAAGACACTGGCAAATGTGGGCTGTAACCCAATTCTAGCTAGGGCCTACCAATAAGCATACATCTTGAACTATTAGAGGCTCGATTAAGGGGGAAGTATAAACATGTGGCTCTCATATACATTAGTATTTATTGTTTTATACCAATTTAATTCTATTATTTCAGCGATATATTTTTTCCACTTTGATTATCATAAAAATGAATTTTTGCTTGTAATAAAAAGTTAATGTTAATAGTTTACACTGTAGACTGTTTTCTGCAATTGCCCAGAAAATTTCATCCATTTAAAAAAAAAAAAAAGTTATTGCAATTTCATAGACAATTGCATTCAGTTCTTAAAAAATAAAAATTAAATATCAATTTTTGTGTCCTTTAATGTGCATCTTCTTTAGATGTAATATAATTTCTATAAAAATGCCCCCCCCCCTTCTCCAAACTTATTGATGAACTTAACTGAGATGGCAAGATAGCATAAAGGAAATAAAATATACATACATAAATACAGGCAGAAATACTGATAAGTAAATCTGTCGGTATATCAATTTCTTTCTGATGATTCTAAGTGTGAGGGTGGGATAGGGAGGTGCTTTTTAAAATAAGGTACAACTTCTGTCATTACACTTTTGAAATCGACTCTCTTTAACCCTGCTCAATTGTCAATGTGTAGCATAGGGCAAATGTTAGTACAATGGCCCACTGACCACTCAAATCAACACCAGCCTTGGTTACCCCATCTCAATGTCAATGTGTAGCATAGGGCAAATGTATAGTAGACATCAAAATGGTCCACTGACCACTCAAATCAACACCAGGCTTGGTTACCCCATCTCAATTGTCAGTGTGTAGAATAGGGTAAATGTATAGTAGATATCACAATGGCCCACTGACCACTCAAATCAACACCAGGCTTGGTTACCCCATCTCTATTGACTGTGTCAATTAGATGGGCTAATGTCAATCATATAGCAGATATGGGCCCATTGACCACTACAATCAACACCATGGAGGGTTTTCCCAGCTCTGCTGATAGTGTCTATCAGAGGGGAAATGTCAATAAGGTATCATGCAGCAGATATTCCAATGGGGCATTGACAACTCAATTTAACATCAGTCCCGGTTAGATGACTACTTATTGGCATTTTGCCATGTGTGATTGGTCCGAAACAGTCAAAAACCTATCAATCTCCTACTATAAACATACATGATTGCAAATAATAGCAGTGTATATACCAAAAATATGTTGATGTTTCATTCTTCACCATTTAATAAAATTAATATATGTGTTTCATGAAAATATTGTTATGACTCTATGGTCTTTCATTAAGCAACAGAAAAGAGCAAAAACCATCAGTTGTGTAAAATTCAACAAATGATTTATTTCCCTAGAATGCAAAGTGAAAATTTGAAAAGAACTTCCAGTGTTGTGAATTAAATCCCAAATAGTCCTAAAAGTTCTATCACAAGTCCAAACATATGAAGTTCCAATCGAATTCCAGTGCTGTTCTAAATAAGTTCCAGTATTGAATGTGTTGATGTGCCAATAGTCCCTATAATTCCAAATTAATGTTTTAGACTAATAATAATATTGAGCACAGTGAATAATAATTCCAACAAAAATAAAAACTGAATACAACAATAAGTCTGATTTTGCTTCAGATCTTAAGGCAAGAATAAGTAATTGTTTTCAAGTAAACAACATTATATAAAATGCCATGACACAATAATAGAGCCAGGATGCAGGTCAGTCTCCTCTCTAAAACATTTAAAGTTTTCAACAAGTTTAGGAATTTCCAAGTGAAAAACCATGTCCTAGACTCGGATTCAAACAAGCATGTTTACCTCCAAATATAATGATCTGAATATCTAACCTATACTCTTAGAGAAATATTAGTTACATATTATCTTGTTTACAAAATCAATGTCACTGGTTAGGTACACCATGAACTTGACTTTGGGCAAGGTCAAGTAAAAATTAAGATGTATATAACATGTAATCCTTTAGAAAAGCCAACAAACAATATAAATTAAATATACATAACAATATATTATGAGGACTAAATCTAAAGGTATTTATTTCTGTATCACCACAACTGTAATATATACATAGATACAACTACACACTATCTCTTTCTATCACACACACACACACACACACACATATACATACATACATGTACAAATGAATACTTTGCAGAAATAACGGTAACTTATAGCTGCTCTAAATGGAATAGAAATCTATTAAATGGTAAATAAATCAGGCAAGTAAATAAAAAATGATAAATCATTTATTCCATTCATTAATACTGTATTAATAATGATAATAATCAATGAACATGATGATATTCAGGTGGTGTCTACAGTACTAACAAAATTTCATTGATATCTGTGATAAGATGCAGGACTTATTTGCACTCAAAAAATGGTGTCAATTTATTTAAGACTGCATTAATCTACAAGGTTAAGAACTAAAAGATTTACAGTTTCTGTAGCAAGAAGTTATTTGTTTCTTTTCATATCTTTAGAGGATGAACATAACATTTACCAATTAACATATTGATGCATTAAGAAAAATATGAAACTAGTTGCATTCACAAGATTTGATCATATACTAAAGTCAACAACTCTTATAAAATTTGCAGGAGGCAACTGACAGATGGACATTACTGACATAAGCTGGCTTGTTTGGTTTATATATATATATATATATATATATATATATATATGCTTCAAATTTGTCAGCTTAGTTTGTAAATGGCCTGGATCTGTGCATGAATTATTTTTTGATGGTTTGAGTGAACGCATGGAGGACCATGGAAATGAGTGGCTTGTTGGGGATACAGAGTACGCACAATGACCTTGGCTAAGTACTCCCATATTCAAACCAAGGTCAGTGGTAGAACAGAGGTATAATGATGTCCACTCAACACTAGAGTTACTGTGGTATGGGCAAATATAGCATGCACATTAAGATTTAGGTACAGGTTATTGTATTCACCTATATTAGTAATTGATGTTATGAAATCCATGAAATACACCTCCTTGTCAGAAAGAAATCACTGAATTCCATTTCAGTATATTACCAGTCTTGTCATATTATGCAGTGAATGAGTAAAAGGACAAGGTGATCATCTACATGTACAAGTATTACAACATAATAAAATTTACACTTCACCCCCTCTCCTTTCATGGCAACATATCTGAAAGTGAGTTTAATATCCCACTGAAGTAACTCAAAAGTTTACAAAAGGCATTCATATTGTTTGTTATCCACAAACAGAACCATAATTTTGCATTAATGATAATATTAATTGTACATGCTTATGTGGAACTACTGTATGGCTCATTTTCTCTATACAACTCATAGTACTAATTCAGTTTCCATATTAAAACTATGCAAATGCCATGATATTAAAAATTCAGTAACTTAATTATTTTAGCACTCATCAGCAAACCTATATTTATCAGTACAGACACATCCTTGACAGCTTCTGTGTAGAGGAAACAATATGGGCTGTAGCATTTTATGGATCTACATGTGTTTGAAACATGTATTTTCAATTTTGTGCTAAAGAGTCTATGCTAATTTCAGTAATGCATTTTCCAAACTCAAGTCTATAAAAGCACTGAAATTACATCACTAAATTGTCTCTTTTTCTTTTCATTAAAGCTATGATTAGCTCTAAAAAGATTATATTTACTCAGTGTTTCCCTTTACCCTCATTCGTGCTTCAGGCCCCTCAGACTTTTAATTAGATCTCCAGGTTTGATACCAAAGTTTGTTTTTTACTCAGCCTGACCCCCAATTCTGACACCAAGGGGATTATTGACTTTCAGTCTTTCACCCCAATGGATACACTGTTACTACATTCTAACTTTCCTTATTAACCAATCTTGGATTGCCAAGCCCATATATACTCTATTTTATCACCACCCTTTCTAGATTGGTTTCCATTTCTTCGTATCATCAGTACCATGAGTCCTACAACTCCACTAAATGATCTTATTAAAGGTTTATGTCAGGAGATTAATTTTAAAATAATTGTATCTAAATTGTAAACAAACATTGTATTAATTCTGCCACAACATTTCATGCATATTCTAATTACAAGTTATAAGATTTTCAAGTATAAATGTTGACTAAACAAGGTCAAGTGAAATTTTGTTTTATCTTTATTCATATGAATTTATAGCTTTGCTTCTTGTATTTATAGGTGTTTCCATTAAACAGGAGGGCACCAACCCATCCAGCCCCCAAACTGTGTGAAGATTGAAGATTATCACAGCTGTCCTCAAACTGCACAACAAGGCCATTGATGAAAAATTTCCTTATAGAATATGATAGCGATGACAATGAAGACAATGATGATGAAATGATATTTGATTACGTTGTCAATGAAAGTGAAAGATTATCAGACTGATGCTACTGAGACAATTTTGAAACGGTTTATAATCTGTGAACTACTTGAAAGGCAATATTTAGTATAATAGTGATAATAGATTAATAGTGATCATAGAAAAATAAGATATATAAGTTCTACACATACATACACTTTATAATACACCTGATTTACAGAAAGTAAGCACTGAATGCCATTTGACTTATTATATCTTATACAAAATATTGAGGGGGGACACAGAAAAGTATTATGTTATGTCATGATACTTTCCTTATTTTAGTTTATACATTTTTCAAGAATTTACAATTTTCTTCTTTGTAAGAGCAATATCTCCACCTCAATCTCCATTAAGCTGTTAAGGTATGTACAAATTGTCAGGGTATCTACAAATGAAGCTAAATAATTTGATATTGATTGGTACAGTAATATTGAAGTGATATAATTTCAAAAGAAAACTAATAACAAGATATTAATTCAAAATTATATTAATCTGAAAAAATCAAACCACAAATATTATGCTTATATTGATATTGGCATAATTAATCCTAATTACAATGCTTATAACTTGGATGTTGATATTAAAAGGTGCACAAAATATTCTTTAAACTGTACATAGAATAAATTGTCATTCATTTTGCTATTATTAATACACTGCAAACTGCATTTACGTTTCCGCTGTTGTTAGTAACCTATTCTATTTCTAAGTTATGTCCATCGTTACTGTAGTTGTTCTGAATATATTTCTACTTGTGTATATTTTTTCTGTAGTTTTCTCTCTGATAGTGGTGTGGCTAGGATAAAGCTTCTGATAGTTTGGCATGATTTCATCTCTTAGGCACTAAATTTTCCTCTAAGACCATTTTCTAGACTATGAATCTACTTCCGTTATTGTGGTTGTCAGATAAGATGGTTTTGTCGTCTGAGAAGCTGTTATTCGTGTCGGAAGTTTACATTACTATGGACACATTTCTTGTCTCCTATCCCTAAAGAGTCACAGGATTAAACGTTGCGGCAGGTGCGCAAGTTGCGACGATGTATCGGATTTTCGTTCACTTTCGAGAAACGCTCACTTTGCGTAAGTTATGGCGTCCATAACTTCCTACTTTGTGTGTAAGTTACGCCAGTGTTAGTGAAATGATCCCCTGGTGTGTAGACATGTGGTTCAGTAGTGTTCCATAAGATCTGCCAACACTTTTGAGATATTAAATGCCTAATGACACTAGCTTAATCAGGCACAACTATCTGGCCTCAGGTCACAATTAATAGTTCCAGTTCAGTACCAACGAATGTAGTCCCAGTCTATTTTTAGATCATTTTTTCCTGTCTCCGTTTGGTGGTGATACAAGAGTTAGATTTAGGCATTCTTGGTAAGGATTTAAAGGCAATTGTTTATTCTTTAGAATATGAACTTATGGTGTGGTTGTCTGTGTGTATTTCGGCGACAGTGCACAGTGAGTAATAAGGTCTTGGTGATGATCTGGAAGTGAAATCTGTGTTCCATTGCATGGTGTTTTGTTTACAATTCAGCCTCTCAAAAAAATGCAGGTCAACCCTTGACAAGAACTTCACCGTAAAGTCATCTTTGAAGGTATTTTAGATTAACATATGATTTGTATTTATTGTCACACAGTGGAGAGTTCAGTACTGAGAAACAAATGTAGAGAATATATAGTAAAATTAATTGTGTTCTATGGCCATCTGGACGACCGGGCATTTTGGTCCAAAGTAAGTTTTATTAAACTCTCATAACAGGTCCGATTATGTCAAGCGATTATGGTCTCTGCATATTTTCTCCATCTAAACTTTATTATATTCTGTTGAGTTTGGTTCTAATCTGTAAATTCATGTTTCATCACCTGTGATAATATCTTTGAAACGTTTCTGGTCACTCGTTTAACACTCGTATATATTCGGCGATTTGAGCACGATTTTGTTTAATAATAAACCGTCAGTAAATGCTGGACTTATCTTGCACAAGCATTTCTGAACTTCACAAATTCTTCAGTGTATCAAAACAGCTAATAATAATATTTGCTACTGTGTAGTGAGCGTCCTCATCTATTACTCTCTTCACAGCAGTCACTTCCTCTCACCAATCGCAGATACCTTTTTTTTTTTTATTCTTCAGAACGTGGGTAATATTCGTTGGATTCGTGACCATTTTTAAGACTGTGAAACCACCTCAAATTTACAGGCTATGATAAAGAATTACTTCAGTGAACGTTATTGAAGTCGGCCTTGATACAATCGGAAGGTACCCTTAGAACTCTCAGATTTTACAGCTTGATTATTGCTCAGAAGGAGAATTGTTGTTCTTCTCCTCATTTTTATGTCACATGTTATGTCACACACATACATCTGATGTTGTCCTGCGAGCTGCAAGTGCAGCCGAAGATCATTTTAATGAAAGTTATTTTGTTTATCTATTGACATTACATATATTGCGAGGTCCGAATAAACAAAAACATTATAATAAATTATTGAAAACTGTTAAAATTCTCCTCTTACGTCCAGAAACGTCACCGTCATACGTCAAAATATTACACATATGAAACGTGAAAAGGCGGCTACGGTGTATGCAGTGTTATAGAACGGTAATGACATAACAAAAGAATGGACAAGAGGTAACGTTGTAAAATATTAAGTTGATTCCAACAGTAACAACAAAGAAAGCTAAACAAAAGTAAATACAATGTGAAAGGCTTAAAGGCTGGTTTACAAGATTTGAACACGATAAAGGGTATTGAAGGTCACATAGAAACTGATGCAATCATAGAGAAATTTAAACTTTTTTTTACAGTTCATTTAAAGAAGGTATATCAGCTATTCAAGGAAGACCCCAATCAACTATTCATTTGTGACGAAGAATTATTTTACTATGAGCACATTCAATGCATCACCAGTCATAAAGAATTACCACAATACTAACCAAAACCAGCAACCATGGGAAATATTCTTCCACCATCTAGATGAAGAAAATTTAACCAAGAGGTAACTAAGAGACACCGTCGCCACCAACATCATAGTCCAAGCTCAATTATATATATATATATATATATATATATATATATATATATATATATATATATATATATATATATATATATATATATTTACGCTCGCGTAAACTTCTCTTTTTCTGAAGAAGCTACAGCTTGCATTCAAAATTTCTGTTGGGACGGCGTTCGTTTGTCCAACAAAAGCCAATATCACCTGTACAAATATCTCAGAGGTGCTTTTATAGTGGCTTGCAAACATATCGCCGGCCAATAGAATAAGAACCATAAAGCTATATGTAGATATATTTCCCTTCGTCTCTTACATAAATTCATTTCATCAACATATGTACCTAAGAGTGTTTTTTCCGTCTCTTGTCCTTGTCACACTGTTAAAAGTTTTCTTTCAATTGGTTCCGTACCACTAGCTTGTGTTTTTCAGCTGGTTCCGTACCACTGGATTTTATGTTTACCTTCTGTTTTCCATTTGGTTCCGTACCACTGGATAATATGATTACCAGTTCGTTGATTCCGTATCACTGGCCTGTGTGTTTACCAGTTTGTTCCGTACCACTGGACTGTTTATTACCAGCTGGTTCCGTATCACTGGACTGTCCAATTCCGACTTTGTTCCGTACTACTGAACTGTGTATTACCAGTTGGTTGCATACTACTGGACTGTGTGTTTACCAGTTGGTTCCGTACTACTGAACCGTGTGTTTACCATTTGGTTCTGTACCACTTGACTGTGTTTATTAGTCGGTTCCGTACGTTTTATGTTTGTTACTAGTTTCGTTCTTGGCGTACTTGGGTTCCGCACCAAACTACTTGACATTTGATTAGTGCCACGTATATGTAATTAAATTGCTTGTGTGTTAGTTTTAAAATTCTATTTTTTATTTTATTTTTGTTTCATTACATTTTATTGTAATGATAATTTTCATTTGAATTGACTTGACCCGATTAGATTATAATATTTCTTCAGCACTATTTTTAGCTCACTCTGGTTCATAGATTTCGTAAACATCAAGATTAAACGATTGGCTATTACCAAGGTCATTTTCTGATTGCGTGATAGTTCTAATTTGTAAACAACTTTTCTTATTGAATTTTATAAAAAGATTCGCTAAGTTCTTCCATGGCGGACGTGCCTACCGGTTGTGCGCTTCTATTGCGATGTTCAAATTAGTGTCACGTAAGTCCATCGCGTGAGCTACCATGTGATTTAAAATCGAGATTTTAAACAGTCAATTGGTATTAAAATTATTCAGTCGTATTCTTTCACCTTGAGGGAACAAGGTGTTTCTATTGTTGTTGCCAAATTATTTTGAAGTTCATCTGTTTTTTGGAATTTAATAATTTATTCTCTAGAAACTAAACAAGTGTACCTCTTTATAAAAAGTTCTGGGACAAAGAAATTCAGTGGAGATTCATTCTGGAATTCTATAAACTGTGATTCAATCGAGGATCTGTTACCACCAGTACAGACATCATGTGACGTCATCGCCTCTATATTGGAATTTCGTCGAGATTCGAAACTGGATTCAATTAGAACTGTTTAATGATAGGACTTATAGTTTTCAATTTTAGGATTAATATTTGGATTATATTCACAAACCGTAAGTCCTATTTCATATTTTACGTTGCTTTCTAGGGAAGTAAATTATTTTGTTAAAATATACAAAGCTTGTTGGTTTCACTCTTTTCTTTTGTTACATTTGTACGAGGTTACACGTAACATTAGTTATTTATGCTTTCTGCTTCCACCACTTCGCTCCATGTCACTGGGCTATGTGTTGCCCAGCCCGTTTAGGCACACTGACCTGTAATTGTTCTGTTGGTACTGGTTTCATGTTGCATTCAGCACCTCAAAATATTGACCCATAATTTTTATAATGGTCAGATTGTGTTCCCTTTTTATTTTGATCTTTCTTCCTTTGCCCAGATCGTTCCTCATCTCACCACAGTGAACAGTGATGTTCATAATATTGCAATAAGGGTAATGCATTTGCAAGGATTGATATGTAGCAATAAACTGACATTGATGTAATTATTAACATTTTTTGGCATTCTTTAAACAATGCCCCTACAAAGAAGCTGCGGCGGCGTCGCTTCTTAATGCCATTGTGGAAACCACGGCATCACTTACAGGTACAGCTGTGGATACAGGCAACGTTGTGCAAATCGTTTCTGCCTCGGTGGTGGGGGTGGGTGGGTGGGGACTCCCAATCACTATCAGTAAGCTCGTCGGTCTCCACATCCACTCTAATCCCTGATAAAGTTAAGACAAACATATGGACAGGCTCATACATTAATTTTTCTACCCTCCCGAATAACTCGCATGGTGCGGGTTTCAAATTTCAGTTAGATACGCATGATACTGGTCCTGAACTTAGCATTGTCCCAAAAATTAGGAATGTCCAACTCACAATAGGACAGTGGATTCTCACTTGGAGCAGGTTCACCAGTGCTCTATGTGAAAAATATCACCTAGTTAGTACCTCTTTTCCCCACCCTATGGAAACTATTCTTAAACATTAGGAGAGACGCGCTGATTGGAGGTACTTTAATGATTTTTTTTTTTCAGTTTAGATAATTATCGTTAATGTGATTCCATTTGCACAAAAGTTTGTCTAATTAGTTCGTTGCTTTTAAGAATTTTCTGAATTTAAATTTAAAAGCTCAAGCGTTTATCAGAAGTCAGGCGTGTGGGCTATTTAAAAAGGGGGAAAATAAGAACGAAAAAAACCCATCCATGTTCACATACATTTGAATATGCTTGATGCTTTGTTTTGTTTCTTTTCTTAAATATTAGTAAGGTTCTGAAAAAGACCATACAACGTTTTAGAAAGGAAACTCCAATAGAGTCATATATAGATCGTGTGACTTTCAGGCAGGTGCAGGTCACACGACGACCAGCAATATCAAAATCTGTAAAACAAATTGGCTGAAAAACTTCACATTCCAAGTTAAATTCAAGTATATAATTCATGATTATAATAGATGAAATTATTTAAATATATACATAAATGAGTCATTTTTTTTTTTTTTTTTTTTTTATTATCCCCGTAATAGGTTGACCATTGGGTCGGGGAACCATCCCAGGGTCACCTTACAATCAAACATTTCTTGTTTCCAGATAAACTAGGGATAATAAATATAATCTATAAAAAAAAAAAAAGACAACACACACACACTCATGCACACATGCATATGGCACACAATCTCTTTAGATACTCAATCTAAATAGACGAATACATGTAGGTGACATAGACTTTTGAAAATAGTGTTTTGTTCCTGTTTACCATCCAGTCAGATACAAGTTACCTATTCATTTGTTGAGGTCCATTTTTGAAGAAATTGGTCCTCTTTTTTATTTACCTTAGCAGCGTATTTTTCAATGTTCTTATACATTACAACTCTCTGCTTAAACGCATAAATGGAAGGATTTTGCATATTGAATCTGCAAGTATAAATATAATATTTTGCCAAAATAAGCAAGAAATTACACAAACTGTCCAGTTGTTCACTTCCTAAAAGTGTTTCTTTTTTGGACAAATGTAGAATATTTGGGCAAGAAGGTGCAAAATGTTCAATAAAACTGTACCAGAACTGTGAAGTAATATTGCAATCATAGAAGAAATGTTCAATACTTTCATTCTCTCTCTTACAGAACGTACATTTGTTGTCGTCCAATATGTTAATTCTTTTCAAAAAATCATTAGTAGCGATTATTCTGTGGATTAATTTAAAGTTAAAAGAGATCAGCTTGGTATCCTTGGTACAACATTTCGCTGGGCTATAAATCTCAGACCACTCCTCACTACTTATATTTTTATTTAGTACTTGCATCCAAGATTCTTGCTTAGCAGTATGTTGCCTTTTAGCCTTTTTTAAAAGATCTTTGTAAACAAACTTGAGTGAATTATGTTTTTGCAGGTCCATTATTTTATCCTCCTCCTTATCAAAATTATTATGTGCTAAATGGTTTTTTATGGCTTCTTTCCATGCTTTTGGAATTTTGGATATTAAGGAGAAGTATTTCAAGAAGTCATCGCTTCTAGTTTTTTGTTTTTTCATTTCAAAAGGTATTAAATTACCATGATCATCTACTAGATCATTCAAAATTTCAAAACCGGCTTCTGTCCAGGATTTGTATTGATAGAACATTCTAGGGGGGACAAAGTTTAAAATACTCATGGATAAAAACTCATTTGCACTTTGCGGTTCCTCTTTCCAATAAGATACTGCCAAAATGACATCTCTCCAAAAATTGTTTTTGATGAGCTTACTAAGTTCTTCTAATTTCCTTCTCCCTAAATTCCAAATATCCTTTTTATTTCTGAGTATAGTTTTATTGACTGCCAAGCTCCATTTTCATTTTCCAGCAATCTTTTTACCCATCTTTTCTTAATATACCTAATAAATGAGAATATATGTATCATATTGAGTCCTCCCTCGTTCTCTGGGGCTACTAGTATATCACATTTAATTCTCTTTACTTTTCCACCCCATGCAAATTTAAATAATGTACGATTCAGTTCTGCTTCAACTTTTGCTGATGGATTTGGAAGTGCTGAGAAAAGATGTATGAATATGGGCAGAACATGGGTTTTTACAACAATTACCTTACCAACTACTGACAGATGTCTTTGACTCCAGCTTGCCAATATTCGTTTTGCCTTTGTTAGTTTCTTCATATAATTAATTTCCACCATTTGTTGTAAATCTGGCGAAAAATCTATGCCAAGGAGTGTAAAGTTAGAGGAGGACCAAATTAGGCCCATATCAGGTACTTTGATGATACCTTTCGAAAATTGGTTGCAAAGGGGAAACTAAATGGGGTACAACGCATCTATAACTCTACATGAAGGCTGTGCTAGAGTCGGGTCATAACAACTACACACGAAACAATCCATCACATATTACAAACATAAAGGGACATTGCAAACACAGGAATGTACGAAGGCATTGATAATTCCCATCACATGTATAAAACAGCTGGGTAGGAGGTGTTCTATGGCCAAAACAGACATCAAATGGTTTCCGCATTCTTCCTATTTGTCCCATGCAATATCTTTGTTTTGGCTTTTTGTGGCGGAAAAGGTATTATTTTGACAAATGCTTATCAATGGGTTGTGGTTCCAGTTGCGATATATATGAGACCTTTAGCAATTCTTTTCAATGGATAACGAACACAATGTTATCTATAACACACATGACACATATTTTGGACGATCTTTTGATACTAGATGCAGCTCGTGTCCGATGCCAGCATAAGCTTGATCGCTTCCTGGCTGTATGTGTCGACATCGGCGTTCCTATGGCTGCGAATAAAACATTTGCCCCATCAACAACCATGACATACCGCGGATACGAATTGGATTCCGTGAGAAGGGAGGTTCGCCTTCCCACGGACAAACTAAAGCAATGTAATAAACTCATACATTTACATCTGGCTCGAAATAGAATTACTCAAAATGAGTTGCAATCCGTCATAGGTACTCTTAACTTTGCTTGCGCAGTAGCTTTGCCAGGACGAGCTTTTCTTAGGCGACTCATCAACTTGACAATTGGCATCTCAAAACCACAACACCACATTAGGATGACTTCCGACTCCATGGACTTGTACACAGATGCTTCTGCCTCAGTCGGATACGGTGCCTTCCTAGGAACACACTATTTCTATGGCATTTGGGATCAGACATGGGCATATAAAAATATAACGCATACTGGAATTCTACCCCATCGTTCTGGCAGTTGAGGTCTGGGGAGAACACTTACCCGATAAATGGAATTATTTCCACACTGACAATCAAGCCTTAGTTGAAATTATAAACAAGCAATCCACTAACGACACAAAAATCGTGCATTTCATTCGCACATTTGTATTCTCTTGCCTTAAGTTAAATATATTGTTCAAGGTAAAACATATACCTGATACACGTAATAAACTCGCCGATGCCCTTTCTCGCCAACAGGTTTCGAGTTTCCACGCCATGGCTCCCTATGCGGACTCACACCCTCATCGCATACCGCTTCTTCCAACCTTGCCCAGCTAGAGAGTACGCCTAACCATTTTCTTAAAAATATCCTACACCCAGCTACACAAACCACTATAAACGGACTTGGACGCTATGTAAAGAGTTCACGTTAGACACCTTGACCGAGTTCTCTCTCCCATTTTCAATAACCAGTTTGGCTCTTTTCATAGCGCACTTATTCAACAAGAAATATGCAGCATCTTCGATATCCGCTTTTGTTTCTGCAGTGGGCTATGTGCACAAACTTAACGGCTTCCTCTTCTTCCTCTTTCCTTATTCAAAAACTCATTCAAACCATTCACAAAGGAGCGTACGCGGATCCGTTTTAAAGTTTCTTCCCAATCCTTCATACATGCTGGATATATCCTAACTACCGGGGCGTATGAGGGTGCTCTACTGTCCCGGCAGAACAGAATTCATCCGTTTAATATTGATCAACATTAATATTTTCTTTTCTTTGATGCTGGACATTTTTGTTCTTTGACCCACCCAGCTTTTAGTGGCTGCCAGAAATGTAGCAAGCTCTATTTGCTGTATTTCTGTTGTTTTTTTTTTTTTTATGGCGGTTGCAGCCTCAAAATATTTCTGTATTATACGCTATGTCTCATTGTTCAGTTTCTTAGAACGTTTACTCTATAGACTTTGTCCAAATAGTTATGTTATGCTGTAAATACAAAACAAATTTTTGGTTCACTAATGTTATTTATGTTCAATACAGTCACGAAAGTGGTCAGCATCAAACAAAACGTTTGTAGTTGTTTTAATTATGTACCCCTATACTTCGACTTAGTAATATTTGCACGACTGACCTAGGGAATTCTATCTTTTCACTCTCTATCTTCCCTTCGACTCTATCGATGTCGTAAAGAGTAGGCTGGTGTATGCATGTTTAATCTTACAATCTCATCACACACGTTAATATTACAGAACCCTGTGTTTTCGTTCACTTTCTTTCTGACAATAACTTGCAGCCCTCTTCTACATGCGTAAGAACACATCACATAAAACTATCTACGCTTGCGTAAGAGCATTTATGGGAGGTGTGATTGGGTCTACAATTTCCCGCCAGATGTTTCGTGTAACCAGCTGTCAAGGGCCAATATATTTAAAGTGTTTTTTTTTTTTTCTCATGTATTCTGCCCAGCCAATCGCAATGCTTTCGCACCGGCTGTGCGCGGAGGGATTCTCTCTGCTAGGGACTTTGGCGTCAGTTGAGCCAATTTCTTTCTAGGGTGCGGACGTGTTGTCTTTTATGGTAGAAATTTTTCCCACCTCCACCCCATCATACCTCCCTGTAAATAATTGTTATATGCTATCTTGTTGTTAATGATATGGGTTTTCTTCTCCCGATTTGTTCAGATTTTAGGCTGTTGCATGCGCAGTAATCTCTTAAAAGGTTATACGGCTTCAACATTCTCATTGATTTATAATGCCGCTTGTCTCAGTGTTTCAATTGTTAGCACCTTTATCTGATATATTTTGTTTAAATAGTTTTATATTGCTGTAAATGCCTAGTTTAGGTATGAGTCTGCTCAGCATATAACATTCATGTTTATGGCGGTTGCAGCCTCAAAAAATTTCTGTATTATACGCTATCTCTTATTGTTCAATTTCTTTGCACGTTTACTCTATAGACTTTGTCCAAATAGTTATGTTATGCTGTAAATACAGAACAAATTTTTGGTTCACTAATATCATTTATGTTCAATACAAAGTCACGAAAGTGGACAGCATCGAACAAAACGTTTTAGTTACATACCCATATACTTCGACTTCCTAATATTTGCACGACTGACCTAGGGAATTCTGTCTTTTCACTCTCTATCTTCCTTTCGACTCTATCGATGTCGTAAAGAATCAATCTCATCAAACACGTTAATAATACAGAACCCTGTGTTTTCGTTCACTTTCTTTCTGACAATAACTTGCACCTCTCTTCTAAATGTGTAAGAACACATCACATAAATATATATATACCCCTCGATATTTGTAGCTTTAACAATTCTAGTCATATCGCTACGATGTCTGCAGTGTGGTAGTTTATAATGATATCTAGCACTGGAGCATCATGCCACAAACATGTAGCATCATGTCCCACCCAGTCACATTATCCTGACACCAGGCCGAGCAGTCCTAACACTAACACCTTAATGCTCAGCGTCAAGTGAGGCAGCCGCTAGTACCATTTCTTTAAGTCTCTTGCATGATTCGGCTAGGTTTCGAACAAGGGACCTCCTGCATCCGAGAAGGACACTCTAATCACTTAGGTCACCGCAGTGGTAATTTTGAAGTAAACAACATTTGTATAAAAAGCTAAGACATAATAACAGAGCCAGGTTGAGTGGCGGGTCCATTAGACCCTCAATTCAAATACTGACAAAAGTCACTATAGTCCGATTGCATGCTATAATTTAAATCTTCACTGTTTGGGACTATATAAGGGCCATAAAACTAAGTCTGAAGAGGATTTTGAGATATAGGCAAGAGAGCCAGAACTTTATCACCATGCTGAAAACGCTTTTACTTTAAGGTTCGGTCATACCCTAATTTACTTTTTCAATGAGTTGAATGAAAATTAGTTCTTGTTACGTCACAAGCCTTTGACAAATAATATTTGATATCAGAGACATAATCAAGAAGATTAATCTTTTCTTCCCTTCGGTTGAAAGAAGTTACTCTTTTAATAAATTCTGTGGTCCACGGACAGTATGTCCCAAACATAGCTCAAAATGACTAAACCTAATGATTCTTGAACTGACTCCCTGTCCGCAAACAAAAGGAAATGAACACCCTAGTTGCAATCTTTCCCTGTATCAAAGCAATATGACCGTACTATATTCTTCAAAGTTTGGTGAAATCTTTCTAAGGTTCCTTGACTTCGAGGGTGTTCGGCAGAAGACTTAATCTGTTGGATGCCTAATTTATGCATAACTTGCTACAAAATTCCCGGCATAAAATGTTACCCTTGATCAGACTTGATATATTTGTGAAGTCCAACAAATGTAAAAAAAATACTTTATCAAAGCTTTTACTATGTTTTAAATATTAATTTAAAGGAATTGACTCTGGAAATCTTGTGGACCCATATATTATGTCATTGGTTGCCTGACTTGGTCTTAGGTGAATGTTCTGCTAAATGATTCGTCAGTTGCAGGAATAGATTGCAGATGAGCCTTAGATATCTTTTGATTGGGTTTTCCTACCATTTGACAAATGTGACAAGATCTACATTACTTACAACATCACTTTTAAATTTCGGCACATAAAATTGATTCAAGATCTTGTGATAAGTCGTCTTGAACTCTATATGACCAGTCAAAAGAGTTTCATGGGCTAGACTAAGAATTCACTGTCGATATGACTTAGGAACAACAACATGCTAACTCACTGTCCGCTCGTCTCTAGCTGTACCTCAGGTAGTTCACATTGTCTAATAAGGACCCCATTTTAATAAAATAACAAGCAAGTACTTGTGTGCCTTCAGTATCGCCAATAGCCCTATGCAACAAACAAGAAGTTTCAGGATTTTATTACTGTTCTACAGCAAGTGATTGTCGTTTGTCACCCTGATTAGAATTTAGAGAATAAGTAGTAAAAAGAGGATCTCTGTGATCAATATCTCTTGATTAATAATACAAAGAGCAAAAGTAACCTCATCAAAAGAATGAGAAAGGGAATAATTTCCTGATCAACATCATTCGTAGAGCTCTCTTTGCCATCTCTCTAATACCGTACAAGCAGGGTATAAATCAGGGGTTTCAATCTCAATAGGATCAACTTTCTAATTCAAACAAGGCCTGTTAGTTACAAGTAGGTTAACCCCAACCTCATCTCCAGCTATGTCAGTGCCTGGTAATAAATGAATGCCCTCAATAAATAAATACGTCACTGTTCCGACTGTCACGGGTCCTGAGACTAAGTCTGATGACAAATTTACACAATGAAGAGGAACATTAACAAAGTGGCACTCTACTCCTCGAATAAGAACACATCACTAGAAGAGACTTCTCAAAAAAAGGCGAAATACCTGATAATAAAAGACTCTGAGAGGCTCCTGTGTCCTTTGAAATTTTGATAGAAATAGGTTTGGCAGAATCACCAATAAGTGATATAGAACCTTTAGACACGAATGGTTCATAATTCTCTATAATAAAATCAGAATGGTGTTTGTTTGATCCAACAATTGTATTGCTTTCAATATATAACCGTGACCTTGACTTCTTAGAAATAAGAGCATTTGGAATAGATATGTCTTTCTTTTGTTGCTTATTTTTCAATTTGTAGCAATCAAAAATAACGTACCCATTCTTCTTGCAACATGTGCACGTAGGAAGAGAGAACGATTTCTGATCAGTCTTATCAGAAATTTGATTCCTATAAGTTTTGCCAGATTGAGATTTGGAAGTACTCGTAATGTGATTGATATGGCCTTTCTTTAACCAAAATACTGCTAGAAAAAAAGATATATTGAAATATGAAACCTTGTGAGAAAAGGAATAATCGTCAGCTGTACAAGCAGCTTTTTCCAAAGTTTACACCTCTTTTCTCTTCAAGATATGTCTTGGATTTACTATCGATGGAATTCTTGAAAGCTTCATTTAATATGAGTTGTCTGAGGTTATCATAATCTTTATCAACCTTCTTGGCTGAGCACGAACTAACAAATAGTCTCTATTTTTCCCAAGCGAATTTGACATGTGTCTGTCCAGTTCCTTTTCTACAAGTCCTTAAACTTTTTCGTTATGCCTCAGGTACTAAATAATAACACTTCAGGATATATTCCTTAACCACATCATAATCAGCACTCTCTTGTACATTTTGTAATAAGAGAGTCCACTCTCTAGGCCATTTCAAATTTACAGCAATTTTCTCAAAATTAGGAACATATAGATCTACTTTCTTCTCTCTAAATGGAAATATGAATATATATTTCTTGAAACATTAAAACCTGAATTTGTGTGTAAAGGTGGAGAGTGCATTCTGCTTTTCAGTACTTATTCTTTTAGTCTAAATCGGATTTCTCCTTCTTTTTATCTTTCTTCTGAATTTCCATCCCTTCCTTTTTCATTTTCATTTGTATTTGCATTTTTTCTCTTTTCTCTTTCTCTCTCCCTCTCCTCTTTCAGCAGTTACATTTGTCCCTCTTTTCTGTTCCTGATTTTGGATTTACATAATTTCTTTCTGAAGCTGAAGCTTTCTTAATTATATTTCCATCTGTTTTCTTTAAATTTCAATTCTATTACTTTTATTTCAGAGTCAGATAGAGACTTACCAATCAGGCACAAAGCACATTAATCCAGAAAGGGCCTCTTTTCCATGAAATTGTCGACCAAAATATTATTTCTTGCTTAGTCAAGGAAGCCTTCGCTTCAGAAAGGTCATACTGTCTGGTAAGCTGAAACAATTTGTCCTATTTTAAGGACTCTGATGTGCTTATATTCCAACGTGCTAATGTGTCAACATTCTTGATGCATCACAGTGATATAATCCACATTGTCCTTGCATGAATTTACAAGATTCGCCAAACAGTGAGTTGTTCCTAAGATAGTGAACAGTTTCTAATTCCAGTGAATAATTTAAATAAATAAATCTTCTCAAATTAAAAAAAAAAAAAAAAAAAGACTGATCCCACATTGGGTGATAAGATAGGAATGAGTTATTTTGAAGTAAACAAGACTGATATAAAACGCTAAAACACAATGGCAGAGCCAGGATGAGATTTATTTTCCCATCAAATTAGTTAAAACTTGCTTCTAAAACATACTTAATTTCTAAAAGAACTGGAACTCAACATATGTAAACATGTTTACCCCCAATTAATAATGATCTTAATATATAATCAATAATCATAGAAGAATATTAGCTATGCAGTCTATTGTTTACAAAACAACAATACATCTGTCAGGTAGGTCCTAAACTCAATTACTGACTAAGGTCAGCCATTCAATATAGATATATAACGTATAGTCATTGAGAAAAGCCAACACACAGTACGAATTAAATATACATAACATTTCAAATTCATTTAGCTCTAGCTCTGTGATGCAGTAAATGATAAATTGATTCGTCTGTTTCTCTACCAAAAAAATCTTAACTTTCGTTGTTCATCTCTAGATAGAAAACACCCATCTAAGCTAAGATCACATTTCCATATATCTTGTGCCTTTGAATATAATTTATTTTTTTGTATTAGAAATCTATAAATGCTTTGACATTCATTTTATTAAGTGAATAATCTTGGAAAAAATGACATGGTCTATGTAAGATAATATCTAAAGCTTTTAATGTTTGTTCCCTCAAAAATTCTTACACAGCACTTATAATTCCATAATATTTATAAAAGCTTATTCCACGTAGATGCATTGTTACAAAAACATTAGACCGCTCCAGTGGCCAAGTGGTTAAAGCGTCCGCCTCGGATGCGGGAGGGTGCGGGTTCGAACCCCGGCCGAGTCATACCAAAGACTTAAAATGGTACTAACAGCTGCCTCGCTAGGCGCTCAGCATTAAGGGGTTAATGTTAGGACTTGTTGGCCTGGTGTCAGGATAATGTGACTGGGTAGGATATGATGCTACATGTCTGCGGCATGATTCTCCAGTGCTAGATATTACTATGAACTGTTGCACTGCAGACATCGTAGCGATATGACTGAAAAATTGTTAAAGCTACGTTACAAATCCAAATCACACACACAAGACACACACACACACACACACACACACACACACACCAAAACTAATACAATTAGTAAGTTGATTATTGCATCTGAAATACCCGATATTTACTCCACAATTGTACAGGAATTTTTATAGAAAATGCCGTGATCTCGAACTTGGACATTAGAAATGAATCTCACTGGCTGGACTAGAAAGAATGCAATGAGTGTTTTTTCTTTCTTGAAGTTTTACGGGTAAAATATCTTTCGATATATTGTTCTTCAAACCTCTAGAAATCTTTCTAGTTAATTAAATTCCTAAAATAACAATATCTAATATTTTTAACATGTTTGCATTAAATTGGATTTTCCACTTAGCTATATCCAAAATAAGTCTTCGTATTCAAGTTAATTTTAGTTACGTCATAATATTTTAAAGTTAACCATTTTCATTCCTACTTTGGAATATTTACAGACTAGTGTTTTGTCTTAGCGTTCCATTTATCATATAAGAAATAGTACACTCTGGTGAAACATTACACACTGACTGCACTTGAAATCGAGCTAGTGTGTTAGGCGTTGTCCATGCAGATAATGCTACTGGATCTGAATTCAGTTGTTGTTGCGACTGCTGTACTACCTCACCTTTAGTTTGTTGCTTTTGTAGAGGGTCACGTGCGGTTCGATTTGCACTTTGACTACCATACGAAACTTAGTTGTTACAAAGAATTTTCGTCCGAAAATAGTATACGTATAATTTATGTGTTTGCTAATGACGTACTTGTTTTGTTTCTCAGAGCTCATTCCGATTGTTCAAAGTACCTATTACTTTCTATGTTAATGTCGCACTGAGTTCAAGTCACTCCTACAGCTGGGTAGGGTTGTTTCAAGTTCTACTATTGCCATTTTGTTAGTTTGCATGTGTGAGAACAATTTCTAATCTGTTGTTCCACCCAATTTGATTGAGTCTATGCATGTGTGAGTACAGTTTCTAATCTGTTGTTCCACACAATTTGGTTTAGTCTATTCATACTAATGAGGACAGTTTCTAATCTGTTGTTCCACTCAATTTGATTAAGTCTATTCATACTGATAACTTAGATGAACAAAAATCAGGTGATTTATTTTACACACAGCAAGACTCGATACAATAGCAATTTTTCCTAATGATGTCTAAATTAACCCGTGAGAATATGCTTTGTATTTCTTCAGTTTTGTCTTGATCTTTGAACTCTATCATTCTGTTAAAGTTGGTGCGAAATGAATGCTGAGTATTGTAAAAGCACCAGATTCCAATTTAATGAATTTTCCTGACAAAATTTATATCTGCTGTTTTCTTATTTCCAAACCAGATGTCTTTAGTTCTTTCAATGTTAATGCTAAGGCCTAATACCGGAGATCTTCAGTGTATCTTAGGTAGCTGTCAAAGGCATCTTAAAATACAGGTATAATCTGCATACTGGGGTAAAACATATTCTGTATTATCAATTGTTATATATTATATATCAGATCTTGAGATTTAACCTAATCATATGTCCTAGAATCTTGGCACATAAAATGAACATATACGTCAAATGGATGGTCACCTTACCTGAAACTGCGTTCAACAGAAACCCATTGTGAACTTTACTGTTCACAATGAAACATCATTTAATATTCTTGTAAAATATTTCAATCCATTTTATATCCATTTGGCCAAAATATAAAAAAATGAAGAACTTTTTCTGTTTATATCCATGAAACCAAATCAAATGCTTTTAAAAGTCAATAAGGAATACAGACAACAACTATCCTTTTCTTCCTCATATTATCATAAATAATTATTTTATTTTCCTCTAATTATCGACCAGAAATGAAGCACGTTGATCTGGATGTATCAGGCTTGGTAAAAATGTTTTCTGTTCGCAGTAGTTGAGAATTCAAGTTTGTAGGTAGCCCCAATTCATCCCAAAGAAATTTTAAAGATTTTTCGCTACAACCATCTGAGCCTTGACTTTTATAGTTGTCCTGTTTTAAAAACTGGATTTTAATTTATCGTATATAATTACTCTTTCAAAAGAATTTTGTTCATTTAAGTTAGGTTTATGTAATTCAAATTGCGGGATGAAATTCATCTTTAAATTCATAATGATCCGCATAATAAGACTTAGCTTTAAGTAATTTTTTATGTTGCTCGCTTATTATTTTGATACATGTTTATGGCCTTTTTATTTATCAAATCTGGCATGAGTTTTGAACAATCATTCCTATTTACCAAATAGCATTAGTATTGTGTTATTTTGCTCGTTCCTCTATCTAAATTGATTTTGATCTATTCTAACCCTCTCAAACATTTTTGATATCAAATATCTCTACGTTCCTGTTTATATTAGTCTAATGTTTCTGCATGGTATTTCTGGTCTTCCTCCAACTTATTGTTTTAATCTATGACATATTTTTCTCTTCTAGTAATTTGTTTCTTTTTGTGGGATGCATTCAATTACAATGCCTTTAATTTCTATCAATACAACTTTACAGAAGAGATAGTCATCACTGATAAACTGAGAATTCTGCAAAGAGCTTTAAGAGAACATACATGCAAGCATATTGCTAGAAATATATTATTATTGAACGTCCCCTTAACAGACGGATCAGTTTCCTTATCTCTTAATAAAAATGTATTACACTGCCATGACATTCCTATTATTTCGACCAGCATTTTGAAATTCATTACGATGTTGTCTACCACTGCTATTACTTCTTTATCTTCCTGTCGCCGTCTTTCTATTTCCCTCTCTTTAAATCTCTGATCCTTCTCCCGAGCAATTGCCTTCTGGACAAATGTTCTAAAGGACTCTACCTGATAACCAAATCGTTTCCCCACCTATACAAGGTCTTTAATTGATTACATGATAGTATCCCAATGTAAAGCGCACTACCATGTGAAACTTATAATTATGGATAATCATGATCACGAGATATTTTCCGTCCGTAGCTGCCGTCAATTGGGTAAAGAACGACTTGGTGTGGTCCGCTCCCTCCACCCTGCCCAAGGATCCGTTAAGAACCATTGGCCGCTCACACTGCGATAACGAATATCGACCCTCCAGCCAACGTCAACAGGTACAGCAGATTCTGAGTTACACAGTCTCAAGGAAAATAGTTGTAACAGTACAAAACCGTTTACGTAATCACACCTTGGGACTCAAATCATAAATTGCAGTATCTAAAATAATTAAAGGAAAGAGGAAAGCCTGAGAAAGTGGAAGTTTTAATTCTGGTCACATCCCTAAAGATCATTAAAACAAAAGATTTACAGCTGGGTCAACATGCTGATGACTCTGAACAAATGAACTAAATTTTAAAAAATCATCATTATTTAATCTCACAAGAAAGTATTATTACTTAATTTTTTGCTATTTTTCATGTACTAAAATTCATGAAGCAAAGTCACATAAGCATAAATATTAGACAACTATAAATAGTAAGTAAAATTTCATAAAAATATAGAAAACAATATATATATACAAAAAGATCATTTATTCTGAGAGAAACGTCTTCCTTAGCCAAGGATCGACTGTTCACTTCCTTCCACATCAACCCTTGGTATAGCTCCTTTCGGTAACCTCATTATATGTTCTTTCTTTCCAAACTCTTTAGTGTATGGAGATTGCGCTTGAATCATTTTCGGTAGGTATTGCAGCTGGTCGACATTCACTGATTGCAAAACAGAACGAAGTAAATGAAATTATATTTCTTGCCATGGGCAAACGTTCCAATTAAATGCCTTAAATAAATAAGCGATGAAGTAATTAACGGATAATTGTTAGACACAATGGACATAATCATATATCAAAGGGTATGTGTATAACCTGTGCATAAACTAGCAACTGGAATTTTTAAAAGAAATGTAGAAGAAGAAGAACACACAATCCCTTGGCAAATCAACAACAATAACAATACAAACATATAAAAAAAATTCAGTTAAACTAATGTTGAAAGTAGCATTTCATTGAAGTAAGTCAATTATGAACCTTCATTCATTATTATGTTTTCTATATTATGCAAAACGCTTAGAATCTGCATCTGATGATGAAATCCTTCTGCTAACCTTCCTTAATTAAACAAATCATGTACAAATGAAATAAATAATTTCCACTGCACACTTTGTTTCCACTGCGTTAAAGTTTTATACTATAAAAAAAATTGGCAATTAACATTATTTAATATGATAGTCTCCATCCGCATACGACGATAGCATACTTTCTCAAATGGGTACGTTTCATACAATTATTATCGTTAGTTCTGAAAATTAATTCTATTTTCTGTTATGCAATTCAAGCAGATGTGTATGCATCTGATGATTAAAAATTTCTTTTCATTTTTTAAATAAATCTATATAATAAAATAATTCCTATTACTTATTTTCATTGCGAATTTTAGTCATACTGATCTAGAATCCACAGATCACATTCCACAATAGCTGGACCGTTTATCAAAGTTATTTTACGAACAGTGAGCTGTATACTGTTTTATTTGTGGGCACTTTAAAGTCTTTAATGAGTTTCCGTATCCTCCATAGTGTGGATGTTTGTTTTTTTGTAACAAATCAAAATAATTTGGAAGAAACAAAGTATTTATTATTCTTTTTCAGAGGTTGCTCATTGCTATTTGCATTTTATTATTTTATGTCGGGTCGCACTCACAATGTCTCTGGAACTGGTCCCTTTGTTTTCCTTCTCGGTATATTTCTTTATGACATATACTTCCTTCCTCAGACACTAGGTCTTGCGACTGGTTTTTAGATCATGCTCCCTGAATTTTAGTGATCTTGACCAAGGGTCAATCTAATGTATTGTGTGTTTTGTATCATCATCATCATCATCATCATCATCAATCCCTTAACCAACGAGGTCGTTGGGGCACCACAGTTGATTTTACAACAAATTCTCTCCATCTTTCCCTGTTCTCTGCTGCCCTTTGTGAATCTCCAAATCCTATGCCTGTCCACTCCTTAGTGTTGTCTTCCCACCTCTTTTTCTGTCTGCCTCATCTTCTGTACCCTCGCACTGTGCCTTGCAAGATTGTTTTTGCCAGTCCAGATGATCTTGAGACATGACCGTACCACTTCAGTCTGAGCTTTTCAACAGTGGTCAAGAGATCTTCATAGGATCCGATGGTTCGTTGGATCCTGTTGTGGACTTCTTCGTTGGTTACATGGTCAATGTATGAGATGCCCAAGATCTTGCAGTAGCATCTCATTTCGAAGGTTTGAATCCTTCCTTGTAGATCTGATGTGAGCGTCCATGCTTCACAAGTATACAGAAAGATGAATATGACAATCGAACGCATCAGCCTTATTTTGGAACTAAAAGCAATGTTGGTATCTTTCCATATTGGTCTTAGCCTTGTTATTGCTGCTGTTGTCTGGGCAATCCTGCAAAGTAGTTCTGGTTTAGAGCCCTCATCTGTGATAATTGATCCCAAGTACTTGTAGATTGTGACTCTTTCCAACTTCTATCCATTGACCTTTATTTCTGCACCGATGCATTGGTGTTGTTTGTCATCAGTTTGGTTTTTTCGGCGCTAATCTCCATACCGTATGCTGTAGAGGTTGTGTCGAGGAACTCAACCAAGTCAGCCAGTTCTTTTTCATTTCCTGCTAAACCATCAATATCATCTGAGAAGCGAAGGTTGGTGATTGTTCTTCCTCCGATGCTGACAGTACCCTTGTTGTCATGCAAGGCATCATCCATAATCCTTTCCAGGAAAATGTTGAAAAGTGTAGGTGAGAGTATACATCCCTGTCTGACTCCAACTGTTGTTCGAAACCAATCTCCTCTGCTGCCATTGATGGGGACAGCACTGGTGGCTTTGCCATAGAGGTGCTCAACAACCTGCACTACGTTTGAGTTGATGTTGTATTTCCAGATAGTTGCTCATAAGGCTGCATGCCATACCCTATCAAAGGCCTTTTTGAAATCTATAACGACGTGGTATAGATTCTACTGACGCTGAAGGCATTTCTCACAAAGGAGTCTGAGATTGAAGATTTGTTCTGTGGTGCTAGTAGTGAAGTGGGCCACTATAGAGACAATGGGAATGTCCATACAAAACCCCCCTGGGCCCCTATGGGGACAAAATTTATAGGGACAATGGGAATTACCATTACAAGACCCCCTGGGCCACTATAGGGACAAGATAAAAGGTTGGGGCTGTATAGGGACAAGAGAATGGATTGGGTTGTATAGAGTTTATAGGAATGGAACAGGTAGGGTGACGTCACGGTACTGGACATTGGCAACAATGTGGCAAGGGGCTGACCTCAATCGGGCCAAACAGGGACAGCGGGAAAAAAGCTATAACGCTTGGCGGGACGGGACATACCACTGGAAAGACATAGATATAAATATAGACAAACAAAGACACAAACATAACACAGACACAAATATGGCAAAGAGAATAGATATCTTTTCAAAGCAATGAAGTGGCCCTGAAAAGGGCCTTTTGTTTTGTTAACACGATTCCGTTAACATAGAGGGCATCACACTGATCTTCTTCTCTTCATCAAACTTCATCTGACCTGTGGACCGAAGATTGAGACCCTCTTCAGACAGCCTTGTCTCTCCACATAGATCCTTCGTTTCCAAAGGGCTGTTTCAGTCGTCTGGGTGATAGCCAACAATGATTTGACATCGATGGGGTAGTCCGGGTTGAACAGCATCGACGATAGGAGGGTAGACGATTCTACTTTAGTCCACATCTTGTGACGAGAACAGGTGAAGGTAATAAAGTGAACCGCGTTATTTCTAGTGGAAGAGCGGATCGAAACGGATTCAGATTTTTCACCCATCCTAACACTCGTTTCAAAATACAGTGCTACGTGTAGGCTCGTACAAATGTAACAAAAGAAAAGAGTGAAGCCAACAAGCTTTGTATATTTTAACAAAATAATTTATTTCCCTAGAAAACAATGTAAATAATTGAGAATAGGATTTACGGTTGGTGAATATAATTCAAAATTTAATCCTAAGATTGAAAAATATAAGTCCTATCACTAAACAGTTCTAATTGGATCCAGGTTCGAATCTCGATGAAATTCCAATATGGAGGCGATGACGTCAGATGATGTACTGATGGCAACAGATCTTCGTTGAATCACAGTTTATAATGTTTCCGTTAAACTCCAGAATAAATTTCCACTGAATTTCTTTCTCCCAGAACTTTTATAAATATTTACTTATTAAGCTTTCTAGAGAATAAATTATTAAATTCCAAAAAATAGATGAACTTCAAAACAATCTGGCTTCATCAATAAAAACCTCTTGAGCCCTCAAGGTTTAAAATACAACTCAATAGATCTAGTAGAAAATGGCTGTTTTAAGCCTCGATTTTAGATCACACGGTAGTTCACGCGACAGGCTACGTGATTTCTAACTTGAACAGCGCAATTTAAAAATGCCATTTATCACATAAGCAAGAATAGCTCTGTCTAAGAATCAAATTCTCACACTGGAAATAAAAAATTAAGGCTGTTACAATTCAGCTAATATATGGGCCGAAATGACCTTGGCAATAGCCAAACGTCTTCACTCGATATTTACAAAATCTATGAACTAAAAATAGTGCTGAAGTAACTTATAATCTAATCGGGTCAAGCCAATTTTCCGAAAAGAGACTCAAATCCAATGAAAATTATCCTTACAATAAAATGTAATGAAACAAAAATAAAATAAAAAAGAATTTTAAAACTAACGCACAAGCAATTTAATTACATATACGTAACAACAGTCACAGTGTGGAGTCTGTCTTCCAATCCGAAGAGAGCAACCTGTGACGTCACATTCCCTATATAGATGCGCTAGCGTCTCTGCGCAGTGAATCCTTGCGACAGAGTTAGAACATGAGGGAAACAAAGAAGACGATGATTTGGGGTGCACCGGCGGTGCAGACGAGAAGTGATGGCATAGCAGCGGCCACTAAAGCCAACACGATCCTACTTCCAGAAAAGACCGATTTTAATTGGGAGTTAATAGATTTTCTCTTTTCTTCACAAAAATTTGTTCCGGTACCAGTACCTTCGCCACTTTCGCCTTCTTTACCCCACGTCGAAGATTTTAAACAGAGACAGAAAGAAGAATTGGAAAAATTTTTGCAACAGCTGAAGGAAGCAGAACAAGATTTTCTCCTTCAACAGCAACAGCAAGAAGAAGAAGAGGCAAGAAGGAAGCGACAGAAAGAAGGAGCAGAGAAGAAACAAGGTCTAGGAGAAAAGGAGGACATTGAAAGTCAAACGGTGACGGTACTCTTAGACATTTTGGCAGAGTTAAGGTGCCTTTAACAAACGTATCAGACTTCTTTATTACGGTCCACGATAAAAAGACCTTCCAGAGCCAAACAGCCCAACCCTGCTACTACGCTTGAGATACCCACCCTAGTCATTTCTACCAAATCATCGACAGGAGCAGGTCCAGAAGTAGGCCTTGGTCGTAGCAAAGGGATAAGGCAGTTAAAGCTGATTACTTCTCGTTCCTGAGTTTGTTTGTTTGTTGTTTTTTTTAAAAAAAAAACAAAACAAAAAAACCCCACCTAACAGTCCTTTTCCGGGCCACCCACTTCTCTCGAAAAGAGATAGAATTTATTTTGCCAAAAATCAATTCAAACTCAAAATCCCTTTTTTACCCCTTGATGAACGTTTGTGAGTGCTTGAGTGTAGGTCCTTATAATTGAGTGCTTGAGTGTAGGTCCTTATAATTCTAAAAAATCAAACCCAAGAGACACTTACGTTTTTCTTTCTGTTATATTCTGCTACAAATTTACAATCCAATATCACAACACAACACTTTAAAAAGGTCATTAGCTTCTTCTGTCTTTTCTCACTCCCTCCTTTTTTGAATTTCTTCATTTTTAGAGGTTTTTCCTAATCTCTTTCCTCACTTTCTTCTCGTCTTCTTTTCTTCTCTTTCTTAACGTGTCTGAGTTCTTCATTTTGGGAGGGTACCTCTTCTTCTTCCTATTCGGAACCCCTCTATCTCCCTCCTGCTCCTGTTGTTTCTTAGGGCATTCGGAAGACCAATCTCCTTTCTCTTGACAATGATAACAGGTATCTTGACTTTTGTCTCTTTTGACACCTGTCTTGGTTTTTTGACGTAGTGGACATTCTGAAGACCAATGTCCTTTCTTCTGACAGATATAGCAAGTATCTTGACTTTCATCTTGATAGGAGGGGGAGTAGTCCGTCGGCTTCTCTGAAGAAAACATTCGTATGACACCTCGCAAAGCTCTGATCAGAATTTCGATCTGTGTTGGATCTTCCATCGTTAAGGTAGGCTTGAGAGTGAAATGAATACTTTGAGGGAAGACACTGACCCTTTATATACGCGAGACACTATACTTACATTGATATAAAGGGACCCATGGCGTTTCAAATATAGTCATTTGACATTTTTGCAGATAAGATGAAACGATCGCATCATTTCGTGGAGAAAGGAAAAGAAAGTAAGAGGCAGAAACGCGACCTATCGCCTCTACAGTAGCTGAAGTCCTGGCTCAGATCCATGCCATCGATTTTTGAAGATGACATGAGTGTACCAGAATCCAGACCTAGAGAGTCTACACCAATCCAAAGTCCACCACCACTAAACCCTGAAAACTGCTATCACATTCGAGAGAAGGATAAACGCTTCTTTAGAAAATTTAGAACCACAGCCTACACGTACAAGGTGAGATTTAAAGATTTCAAGTCCGACATACCGCTGGAGAATGCAGATGAGTTCATCACCGATGTGTTGGATTCCTTGTTAACCACACTGAAACAGCAATGTGAAGCCAAAGAAGAGGATCGCTTGAGACTTTCCCTTTGTCACGACAGTCTGAAGTCCCCCGTTTGGATCGAGTTTAGCAGCCCATCAGAACTGACACCTTCCAAAGTCATCGACAAGATTCAACAGTGCAACAATCCAACGACAAGTTTCATATCACCGACGGAAAAGCGACATTGTTCATCACCCACGTGTCTCTTTCCCAAGGGACCGGACGCAAAAAGGCGTTATTGGTAGACGCCCTTCGCAGCATCAAGCGCAGCCTCGTCCAAATTAACAACCCTCAAGACAAGATGTGTTTAGCCCATGCCATCGTGGTGGGACGAACGTAAGCCGACAAGAACGACACGGCAGAATGGAAACGAGCCTGGCAAAAGATTAAAAAATCTAACCGGGCCAAACAACAAAGTGAAGCAGAGATCCTGTTACAGCAAGTTGGGATATCTAAAGACATTCCCTGTGGCATTCCTGAAATGCAAAACTTGCAAGACGTCTTAGCTCCACGCTACACCTTGAAAGTACACCCTCAAGAAGTGCGCGAACCTCAGTTTTTTCGAAGCAAAGATTTCAGAGACGGAAAATACATTCACGTCTATCATCACGTTAAACATTTTGATGCCATTACCAGTATCACCGGATTCCTGGGATACAGACATTATTGTGAGAAATGTAGCTATGGCTACAACAATCGAGAGCAACACAAGCATTGTGGATCGAAATGCTCAGGATGTTTGGCCTCTAAACCCTGTCTTGACGAAGGACTAGAACGAGTGCATTGCCCTGCTTGTCAGCGAACTTTAGTCAGCCCTATCTTTTTACCAACAACATCTGAAGACGCAATGTTCAGGAAAGAAGCGATGTCACATTTGTCGCCAAATCGTTGACTTGGAACACGAATGCTACATTCAAAAATACCATTCCAAACATTAAGAGGAAGATGATAAGAAGAAAGGCAATTTCATCTTTTTCGATTTCGAATGCATGAAAGAGACTGGCATTCACATTCCTAATTTCTGAGTGGCACACCGAGCGTGCGAGAAGTGCATCCAAGAGCCTATCTTTAGTCATTGCCCCCACTGTAGCAAGATTCCTGGTTGGGACTTAGAAAACCCGAAGATCGTGTACGAGTTTAACGGTTGCTTATCTCACGGTTGTACTATCTGTTACCGTCAACGTGACATTAAAAATCAGTTTTTACAACGTACCATGAAAGACTTGTACCAGACCACTTGTCAGCGGCGCCTAAAGTTAAAACAGCCTGGATACCCAATGGTAGAAATGTGGGAACACGAGTACGGTCACCGATTGAAAATCGATCCCGAGTTTAAACGCATCGTGGTTACAAGTTGGCGGACCCTTTGAACCCATGGGACAATTTATAGGGAGGAAAGACGAATGCCACCTGTTTGCTGTACCAAGCCGACGAGGAGAAAGAAGAAGAAATCAGATACTTGGACGTGTGTTCGCTGTATCCTTACGTGTGCAAATATTGTCACTTTCATGCTGAGTACCCACAATTGCTGACGGAACACATCGACCTGGACAACATTCGACAATACGAAAGATTGATCAAGTGCAAAGTCTTGCTTCCCACAGACTTGTACCATCCCGTTTTACCTCACCATTGCCAAGGAAAACTGATGTTTCCCTTGTGCCGTACTTGTGCCGAAACGTGCAACCGAGACCGACCTTGTCAGCACACTCATGAAGAACGCGCCTTGACGGGAACTTGGGTCAGCGTGGAATTGTTTAGAGCTCTGGATCTGGGATACCAATTGTTAGACGTATACGAAAATTACCACTTTCCCAAGACAGAACAGTACCACATGGGCGACCAAACTCAGAAAGGCATTTTCGCAGATTACGTGGATGCCTTTTTGAAACTGAAACAAGAAGCCAGCGGCTATCCTTCCTGGTGCCACACTCCCGAAGACCAAAACAAATTCAAAGAGAAATACTTGTACGAGAATTGCATCACTTTAGACCACTTAGAGAAAAACGAAGGAAGGCGATCGTTTGCCAAAGTAATGTTAAATTGCTTGTGGGGCAAAATGGCACAACGACTGTGTTTAACCAAGACGGAGTATTTGTCCGATCCTTCCCTCTACTTCCAGATGATTCTCTTCAAAACCAAATACATGAAACAGTTGGACGTCCTTTGTGAAGACTTGATCCTGGTCAATGACGAAGAAGAACTGGATTTTGTAGAAGCCGACGAATTTGGAAATGTCATCATTGCGGCCTACGTGACAGCCCATGCTTACTTAAAATTGTACGAAGCGTTACACCAATTAGGAGATCGTGTGCTGTCTTTTGATACGGACAGTTGCATCTACATCGATCACCTGGGTCACCGACACCCTGACATCGAAGGAGACCGTTTAGGAACCTGGACGGACGAGCACCCCAACGACAAAAGTCTACGTTTTGCTAGTGGCGGTCCCAAAAATTACGGTTACGAATACCGGGAACAACAAGGAGAAGTGGACACCGAGTGTAAAGTGAAAGGATTTTCTCGCAATTATCGCACCAGTCAAGTGGTGAACTTTGAGGTATTGAAAGAAGCCTTGCAGTCTGGAGAGGATCGAGATTTTAAAGTGACCACCTATCCGCCTCACAAGATTGTACGTTTAGCCACACACCAAATCCTCAGTCGGCCTTTGGAAAAAATCTATCAAATCGCGTACCAGAAGCGAGTGCGACTTTCCAACCACTTCACTTTATCGTACGGACACACTGGTATAAAAATGGTTACAAGTCTATAGCCACCAACAAGAAGGATGACTTCGACACAGCAAGAATCGAGTGAGACACCTACTGAGAACTCCAAGGTCAAACCATACCATTTTCCTGTCTTCTTGCCTGACTATTGTAATTGTGCCAGTCGATTGGAAACGTTTCAAAAATGGCCCACAGATAGGGAAGGATTACCTACTGAGAATGTTTTAGCTAGAAGAGGATTTGTCTACATGGGACCTGAGACTGAATTGTGATACAGAGTACAGTGTTTTAGTTGTGGTCTGAGGTTGGGTATGGATCAATGTATCTATAAAGATTCAGCTATTCTGGAACATACTCAATGGTCTCCGCACTCTCCTTACCTTTGTATGGCCTTTCCACCCATCACATTACCGTAGAGGTATGACGGTACCTTAGAGAAGGCAGTAAAGAAAAAAGGAAGGTTTCCAAACCTAGGCATAAAAAAGTAATGATGTACAAGCTCGAGACTTCATTACGACTAGCATAAAAAGGGACAACGTCCAAGACCAATAGTTCATTGTAACTACAAACATCAAACGAGAAAGATAAATGCTAACAACAGACCACACCATTCAAGTTCGGTGATTCTCAGGTGGATTGCGATGCTGTACCTTGCGATTGCTGGGATGCTGTACACTGACCTCCGCGATTCAGTACCACATCATGGAAAATTTGCTATGACTATTACAACCATACCTATCATGGAAAGTGATGATGTGCGTGTCAAACCTGATGGATGCGAAAGCGATGCCACTCGTTATCGTACACCTTTTCACTTTACTGGTTGTCATGGTCAATGTCATCCTCCACGCGAAACCATGCGTCTACCACCCTATGGATGTCATCCAATCCTGAGCAAACTCTTGCGGATTTCACCGTACCATCATCGAAATGAACCTGTGAAAGAAGAATATTCGTTCCCTGTGCGATTGCCTGAATACTGCGACTTTGAAAGTCGATTCCAATCCTTCCAAGGAGAATGGCCTAAATATCTAGGAGGACCTACCCCCGAAGAGTTAGCAAGAGCCGGATTTATCTACTTGGGCGAAGGGGATAAAGTCAAGTGCTTCAGTTGCGGTGTGTCACTTCACCAGTGGGAAGAGAAGGATTCCGCTTACATGGAACATGCTCGATGGTCTCCACACTGTCACTACCTATCTTTAGTGGTACCTTAGTAATCTCTGGATGGATACTTTACAAGAGAACATTTGTGGTTTGCCTGTGGAGTTGAGAGAACGCATTTACCGAGAGTTTGTCAAAATACAAGTCCAACGCAAACAACAATTGCATCATTTAGTTCACCGATGTTGGAACCACTGGTACCTGAATGGTATAAGAGGACTGATTCATTTCAAAGCCTTCCATTGGTCAGACATTGATGAATCGCGTGAAATTCATATAAAGTCTTAGATGCCACTCATTCTACTTTCAAGGTGATCCCAGTACACCGAATTCCAACGGACGAGTTAGAAGATTATCAAACTCTTTTACACCAACACATCTTAGTTCAATAGGAAACTTCTGTACGACGTGTAGTGTGTGACTTAGTGACTAAACAATTTTGGTACGACACTGAAATAAAGCCGATTCTGTTCAAAAAGTACACTTATTACCTTACACCAAAGAGGATATTAAAACTGGCCACTATGCCACAACCTTTATCACTTGTGATACAACAGATTCCCTGGAAGGAAGTCAATGACAGATTTCAGACTGTGGTGGAGTACCAACTCTTTTTACGAGTACTGTGTCCATTGAATTGGGGTCGACGTGTGGTGTATGTCTTCGTGACTTGCTTTCTGGGATTTCGTTTACCAGCCTATTCCTTGTGGACTCTTTACGAACAGTACCTCACAGTACCACCAAAAACATGAAAGTGGTAACTTTAAATGTACACGAGAGACTCGTTCTGTTAAAGACCTTGCGCTTTCATCTCGATACTTCTCTACCTCTACGGGAAAAAAAGATTCGTCAACTTTTAGGCACTGAAGATGTTTACGAAGAAGAACCCGTCACTGAGGAAAAACAATCCCTTCAGGACAGGACTGTCATCGACATTCCCGAAAGGCCATTCTGGGAGGACCGCTGTGTGACTGTGCCAAGTGTATAGCCTCTAAGAACATTACAACCGGTCCCTAGGACACCACACTTTGGTCACCAAAAATGTTGTACAGAGACTTGTTTGTGACAAGATAACCGAGATGGATTTCGGACTTATAACAGAACACTTTTGATGGTGATACAAATACAATGTTTATTGATGTATGACTTGAATGAGAAAAGAATATTGATTAATACGTGCGTGTATAAGATCCAAATATTGGACAAGTTAACATAATCCGCACGAACCTAAAAATGCAACAAATATAAATACAAATAAATGACCTTACACAGTACAAGTACAAAGGCTCCGCTTCACGACTGTACTAGTGCACCCTGTGTCTCGTAGAACGGTCACTTGTTGTCAGTACCATTCGCCGTTGGTACTCTTTCCTCGGGGAAAATACACGTACCGATCGATTGGATAATGTCGCGACCGATCCTTGCACGCACCACTCGCTCGTACACTGCTTCCCTGTTAGCCTGCTGGGAAACATCGAGTTTTTCATCTACCGACCGTCTGCCGTCAATGGCCACCATTACTTTCTGGACTGATCTCTTCCGTTTAGGACAATTGGGGGGAAATATGACCCCACTCCTTGCAAGTGAAACATTGCTTGTCCTTATGCCTTCCCTGGTTATCCCTACCAGGTTTCTCAGGTTCCTTGGGTTTTTGGTCCTTAGCCTGATTCCCACCTTTTCCGTCTCGCGAGATGACATTCTGAGAACCTCCCCGAGCTTCAGCAAATAAATCCACCTGTGTGGCCATGTCATATATATTCGTGAAGGACCTTTCCCTCAAGAATAAATATAACTCCTTGCCACAAGTTGTTAATAGCTGGTCCCGAAGCAAGAAATCGATAAGACCATCAAATGCCTTCACGACTTTACCACATTCTACCCATCGCTGCAAGTAATTGCACGTCCTACTGACGAACTGGGTGAATGTCTCGCTTTTCTCGGGTTTGCTATACTTAAACTTCTTGCGAAACCCTTGCTCGGTTAGTTCGTATTTCTTCAGAAGTGCTTCTTTCAACGCGAGGTAATTTAGCGAATCGGCCGCGGATTAACGAGAATTCACTTCTAATGCTTTACCCTTAAGCAACGCGCTAAGATGGAGCGACCAATCGTCTTTTTTCCATTTTTGTACAGTGGCGTACCTTTCAAACCTATTTAGATAACTATCCATGTTATCTTTGTCTTCTTCAAATGCGGGCAATTTTGGATCTCTCAGTTTAAAATCATGTTCCCCTTCCCTTTTGGTTTGCAATAGCTCAGAATTTCTTTGATACTCCCTCTCCCTATTTCTATCTTCTATCTCCAAAGTTTCTAACCTCACTTATTTTTATCTTTCTACTTTCCTATCTTCTACTTCGGTTAGTAGTCGTACCTTTTCCCTTTCTGCTTGCTTTTCTAACTATCGTTTCCCTCTCTGCTTCCTTTTCCCATTCTATCCTTTCCTTTTCGGCCTGGTTTTTCTAACTCTATCAACTCCCGCTTGGCTTCCCTTTCTATTTCCCTCTGGTCCCTTTCCCTAGCCTGTTCTTCACGAACAAAATTTCTCAGAGACTCCCCCACGTAGCCAAACTGTTTCCCCAGTTCCACAAGTTCTTTCATTGATGACATTTCAAAAATCTGATACGACCAACCTAAAGTGCAGTATTATGCCAAAAGGTGTAATTACTATAATTTCAACAAACAAACCGTATTTTCCTTCTCGGAAGGCAACAAAACGTGAAATGTGTACAAAACAATAAAGTAATGTTAAATGGCTACTTAACCTCAATGTCTTGTCAAGAGCGTCTGAAATACAAGAATAATGAAACAATAATAGTGCTCTGTTAAATCCAAGATGATCCCACTTCCCATACCATTTGTAACAAAGATAATCGAGATGGATTTCGGGCTTATAATAGAACATTTTTGATGGTGATAGAAATACAATGTTTATTGCTGTAAGACTTGAATGAGAAAAGAATATTGATTAATACGTGAGTGTACAAGATCCAAACATTGCACAAGTTAACATAATGCGCACGAACCTAAAAATGCAACAGATATAAAAACAAATAAATGACCTTACACAGTACAAGGACAAAGGTGAACGATTCACAGTTAATTTCATACGATGAAAAGAATCACGTGTTTTACTCAGTAGTAAAAATGATGTATTCACTCAAATAGTGAAAACTGACGTATTTTATTCAAATAGTAAAATGATGAATTCATTGAACAGCTATCATACAAAATATCTTTACACTCCCAAAACACGGGGTATAACAAAAACACCAAATTAGCCCACAGCTAATAGATTACATGCATGGAGTAACACAAAACACTTCTGTCAATACCACACTTGGCTACCTGTCACACTGGTCAATCAAGCAAGCATCATTATAGGTAGTCACCGACCACCATTCAATTCCTTGGTCAATCAAGTAATCAGCGCCCACCAATTCGGTCAGCAACGCCCGATCAGCTGCTACTCGACCAGCAACACTGTTCACTCAGCTCTACGTCTGCTATTGTTCAGCTTTGCAGCTGCTATGGTCAACTTCTTATTTTAGCTCTGTAGCTGGTACCACGTCGACAACGATCAGTGTGGATCACTCTTATCAGCTGAAAATACATCTAACACCGTGTACTATGTATGACACGGGCATATAAGATAACACGTAATGACGTTATATACGGTAAGTTATACAAATTACATTATCGGTACAACATTACAAAACAATAAACAGATTCAGAAGTGGACCTGTGTCCGATAAGATTCCTATGGTACTAAATGTTTCTTAATAAAATGCAATATTATGTTGCTAATATAAATCTCTTGCTAAGTCACAAACAAGAATAGAAAATATTTGCGTTATGCTACGCAAGCCAAAGTTACATTGAAAACATGCAAAAATAAACGTGATAGTACGTACATAGCTCTAACTAAATAATATACATAAGAAATTAATAAGTAACTTACATACCTCTACAGATGAAGATGTGCAAGTCTTTAAGTAGACTGCTTACTGACAAGACGTTCCGTAATGTGAAGGTATCACTTTACGGTGAGGCATTTATATACAGACGATGTAGCCGTGCTAGATGTCAATCGGTTTTTCCCATCGAGAGCACTTCGCACGTGCGGCGTGGATGAACCGAACTCACTATTTCGAAATATTGTACAATATACATAAATCACCCTCGGGTATCGTTGTACACAAAAAACGAAACCCGAGTACATGTATTTAATAAATAGAGGGATTTATACAATTCCGTGACATTGTTTATATTCCACTTCGATAGTTTTGATATGTATTTTATCCATGTACTTAACCATTTGGCTTTTATATATTTTTGTCTTTCGTGTTCACAATTAAAAGTGTTTTTTGCAATAAACGTGTCCTGGAAAAAGTATAAAAACTCTTGTCTTGTCTGAATTCGTGTCAAAAGTGACATTCCCTGAACTATGGCTAACTCTGCTGTCTATGCTCCCTCTTCCTCCACTTTCAAAGTCATCGACGAAAATTTAGATCATGTCAGTTGGGAGGCCTTGTATCTTCGGCATCCCTTTAACATGTTAATTGACGGACCCAGCGGTTCAGGCAAAACCGAATTTGTCAAACCTTTGGTCGAACATAAACATTATTTGATCGATCGTCCACCTCAACGTATTGTGTGGTGTTAAAAAAGAGTAGCAATCGGCGTACAGCCGCCTATGAGAAAGTCAAGGCGATTCCAACGTCTTTGTGGAAGGCATTCCTGGCGAAGACGACGGGATCGTGTCTGACCCCAGCAAAACCCATCTTCGACGACATGTTAGAAGAAGAAGAAGAAATTAAACTGTGGTTTACATTTACATTACCCAAAATTTGTTTCAACAAAGTTAAACCCATCGCACCATCAGTCACAAAGCTCATCACGTGGTCTTGTTTTAAAGTCCTAGAGATGAAATGCAAGTGCAAGTCATTGCCAAACAGTTAGGAACACCTTGACTGACACATGCGTACGACGATGCCACTCAAACCCCACACGCCTATTTACGCTTGGAATTAAAACCCACGATTTTGTACCCATCTGTTTTACCACTGATGCCAAGACGGAGGGCCTGTCGTGTACACGTCCCCGTCAACTTAACAACAAAAAAGTCTTTAAAAACCTCGGACACTTTTGGTCTGTCTCACACATAGTCATCATGACGTCCCTTCAGTCTCATCTTCCCGTCAAACTGATTCGTGCCTTGTACGGCATCAGTCGCGAAATAAATCCACAAATACGTGCTCGTGTCTTAGAAGTCAATCTCAGAGAAGTCTTACGATGGTTTACGGTGACAGCACCTCAAATACTGCAAGGCATCATTCACATCCCACATCAAACCAAACGCATTTTTGACAGAAACAAAGTAGCCTTGAAGCAATTGGCAGATACCCGCATCGACACTCAAACCAAAAAGCAAATCATTTTGAAACCTGGAGGTAGAAGTTCTCTAGGAGGTGTCATCATTAGCTCCCTCTTAAAATGGGATCCTAACGCCTCCAAAATCCTCCCCAAGAAAAATTCACTCCCCGACGTACCCAGAAGAAAAGGAGCAGCGGTGTCAAGAATAGGTCAGAACCTCAGAAAAAGAAAAGTCCCAAGAAAAATAAAAAGAAAAGTCCCCAGAAAAGACCCCAGAAAACAGCTTTCACCAGCAAGAGAGGCACTTCGGCCAGGACGCACCCTTACATCCCCAAACCACGACCTGCAGCGACGGTGACAACGTCTCCAGTAGCCTCAGGTTCTTCCACTTCTCCGTTGCAGGTGATGCCAGCCAAACCCAATTTGACACGCATCTTTCCTAATTTGATGAAATAATGGAAGCCTGTGTCTCCAGGAACTTCTCCTCCAGCGGCGATACCTTCCTCCGCTTTAGCTGCAGTGGCAGCTGCTCACAAAGTACCTGCCCACAAAATCAAAGTCCAAGAGAGATCGGGCATGATACAGAGTTTACTGGATTTATCAAAGAAAGAACTGTCCCGATTTAGTCCTTTGCGAACCCCTCCACGACGTGTGATGCCTGTCATGAAAATGATACGACTTAAAGACAATCAGTGGTGAAGCATTCCAGTATTTAAAGACTAGGGCAAACGATGGGTATCAGTGTTTTGTTTTGTTTTTTTTTTTTTGGTGCTCCTGAACACCCAAAGATGTCCCCTGAAAGAAATGCACACCACTACCATCGTCCTTCTTCTGTCCAAAATGGAAAAAGAAAAGGACTGTCTCGTCATCCGAAAAAACGCTTAGCCAAGCATCGACGTCACCCCCTGAAAAGACACACTCGTCCAAAGAAAAAGAGGAGCAACCAAAGGGAAGGAATATTTGGCGATGTAGTTTCCAATGATATAGTCAATGAGGTTGTCAAAAAGACGAGTTACAAACCCTTTGACCTACTCCAAAAATAAACCCTAAAAGAATAAGATAAAAGGACGCATGTCAAGCCATGGACTTCAGTGTATTTTGTGCTCCTGAACGCCCAAAGATGTTCCCTCAAAGAAATGCACACCATGACCATCGCCGTCTCCTGTCCAAAAAGGAAAAGGGAAAAGAAAAGGACAGTCTTGTCATCCGAAAAAACGCTTAACGAAGCATCGACGCCTACCCTAGAAAAGATACACACGTCTAAAGAAAAGAGGAGCAACCAAAGGGGAGGATTGTTTGGCGATACAGGAAAAAAAGTCGTCACATTTTTGAGGAGGCGATAGTCCAAAAAGTAAGATAAAAGGGCGTGTGCCAAGACATCGACGTCAGTGCATTTTTGGTGTGTGCCCCGGAGCAAACAAACAAACAAACAAAGATGTCACCCCCCAGAAGCCATCCCTCTTCTAGCCCCAAAGGAAAGAAAAGACAAGGACTGCCTCCTCGTTTAGCGAAACATTGGGACGTGTTGTCAGTCCTGTTCAAAACTCCTCCACCCATGCGAAAACAAACGATTCAAATTGCCTCCAAAGACGTCATCGATACCGTGTGTGAATGTTGTCTGAATGTCTTGAAAGGCACGATACCTTTGTCTCCACATCAGAAAGAATTCTTAGCTAAGCATCGACACGTTCTTCACCAAATGGTCCAAAAGAAAATATCGATTCGTCAAAAGAAACAGATGTTGGTACAACGCGGAGGATTTGTGCACCTTTGCATTTGCACCCTTGCTAAAAGTCACATTGGTACCAGCAATTACATCACTCGTAGGAGCTACTGCTGTACAAATGGCTTTTTAGACAGAAAGGATAAAGAAGATAAAAGGAAGACTCTGGAGTCAAAAGATCTCAAACGTGATCCTTGAAATCATACTGACTTTAGTGCCTTACAAACGATGGATGCAATACCATCGTTGGCAAGAACAACGGACCCCACATTTACCTTCCAACCCTCATTTGACAGAGATGTCCAAGTTACAACACGAATTGCAATCGTTGATGGATCGCAGCGATTTGTCAGAAACGGAAAAATCGCAACGGTACGGTCAACTGTTGCAACGACTTCAACTCTTTCACCAGAAAGCTTTACACGAAACAGCTCAACCGACTCTAAAAGATTTTAAGGCCCTGATGAAAACTCCATCACCACCACCGCCCCCAGCGGTCAGGACAGACGCAGCCCCACGGATGCGTGAGGAAGAAGAAGAGGCACGAGAAGTCTTTCAAACACCGTCATCAGCTTCCATCCGTAGTAAGATTACAGCGTCCTTGTTGACCCCTTCCCCCACACTACAACGAGAAGAACTTAAAGCTTGGGTTAAAAAGATGATGTCCACTCCTCCTTCGACAGAAGCCAAAGAGAAGGAAAGGAAACCAGAAAAAGAAAGAAAAGAAGACAAAAGCCATCCCATTACCATCACCACCACCACCACCACCACTACCCTCGGCTTCTACTCTCGTGGCACATCGGACACGTAAAGCCGTTTCCAAACCATCACTTCGCCCCATCCAGAGTAGCATCAGTGAAGAGTGGGTGACTTATTAAAAAACAATTCCTGATGGAGAATGTGTTAGCCAGAATTTACTACGATCCATCCCATCCTGCGGGTTACAGAGCAGTTCAGAAATTGTATCGTGCTGCCAAATCCCGACTCAAAATTGTCAAGTGCAACGATGGTTACAAGAACAAGCTACGTACACCTTACACAAACTCATTTGAAGAAAATTTTCCAGAAGTCACATCCGAGTGGAGGGCATAGATCATCAATGGCAAGCCGATTTGGCCAATGTCTCTCATTTAGCCGCCTACAATCGTGGCTACGAATATTTGTTTTGTGTCATCGACGTCTTTTCCAAATTTGCCTGGGTCGTGCCATTGACTTCCAAATCGAGCACTGAGTTAATGCGAGCCCTCAAACTAGTGTTGAAACAAAGTTGTCGTCACCCCCTTCGATGGCAAACCGACAAAGGTACCGAATTTCTGAACCAAGCTTTCCAAAAAGAATTAAAGAAACAAGACATTCATTTTGTCAACAACGAGAATCCCTAAACCAAAGCCAGCATCATGTTCGTATACCTCTTCTTGGAATCCTGTCGTGTGCGCTAAAGATGATCTGCCTCATCGCAAACCTCAAGACCATCAAGCTTATGTCATCAACACGGACGACAGTCATCTCCCAGGAACTCACTGGGTAGCCGTCTACTTTCCCCACTATGATTGTGTGGAGTATTTTGATTCGTATGGATTACCACCTTTGGAAGACGACATCATCGACTTTATGAGAAGAAATGCCCAGACGACACGATTCAATAATGTAAAATTACAAGGCACAGATTCCATGGTGTGTTGACAATATTGTGTGTATTTTCTTCATCAACGCAGTCTTGGATATCCCTTAGAACATTTAGTGACCTAATTTGGTGGTAACTCTTTTAGAAACGACGCAAAAATAGATCGATGGTTTTGTGACCATCATGGATATCTTGTCTTTAGCTAGGAAACGTAGTGTACATCAATGGCCAAATGACTTCCATTCGTGGAAATCTAACTTCACTTCACAACGTTGTCAACCTTGTCAAAAATAGTTTATTTGATGTTATACGATTTGTTAGTTGTTGGTTGTTTGTTGAATAAAAAATGTTGTGTTTTGAAAAACCCCACTGTGAATATATGCTCTTTGACTGCTCTCTATCCCTGACCATGAAGTCATCTATCATAGCATTCCTAACCAAAACATCGTAGAGATGTTTTCTATCGCGTCCGCGCTTGAGACATATAAATCTCAGCAGTCTCCAGTCTGACCAGGCTGTCCCTGGGGCTTTCGGGCCGTTCTGCGCTGCCTCCTTTCCGGGTCTCTTTCCGCCTTTGCCTCGTAACGGACATGTCGGCTTGCTGGGTATACGATCTGAAAACAAACTAGGGGGATATGATGGCACCATACTCATACCCCCAGGAGGACGTGAGGGCACAATGCTCACACCTCGAAGGGCCCAGCCTAGGGCTCTGACAGGCAGTGGTGGCACCATACCCACACCTCCGAGGGCCCAGCCTAGGGCTATAACCAGTCGCGAAGCACATTGTGCATATGCGACTATAATCCAGTCAGTCAGTCAGTCGGACCATCCATTGTTAATGCGTTAACCTATGAAGATGCCTTCAAGACTAGCCAAGCTGATCGAAGGTTACGTGAATTTACATCGTGTCAGGCAAAACCTGATACTGAATCCTGATGAGTTTGAGAAAGTCAGGATGTTGAAAGTGGTCGAAGACGTGATAGCTCTTCAGAGATGATATCAAGAAAGAGCAAGAAGAATGGACGGAGAAGTATAGACTTCAGAAGCAGAGAGAACAAAAACAGCAGCAGCAGCAGCAACAGCAGCAGGAGCCAGACAGAGGCTTTGTGGACTGCCGTGTGGACACCAGGGAATTCTCCTTCTCTTTCCGAAGAAACAGATCCTATCCTGTCGGAAAGCCTGCTGCCAAACGGGGACGCAGTCTTAGAAGATAAAAGATTGCCATAACTCCCCAAACAAAACAGCCCTTTTCAGGGCAACCCAACCCTCTAGAAAAGAGATACTAGTCAAATTGCCAAAATTTGTGCTTGTAGTTAAAAAGTAGAAATGTGTCTATAAGCATTTCGTTTCTCTGGCTTGTCAGATAGTGTGTGCTTGTGTTTTTTATTTAAAAAACAAAAGTGAGTCTATAATCACTTCGTTTCCCTTGCTTGTATAATAGTGTGTATGTTTGAAGTTAGTGTTTGTAGATAAAAAGTAAGTGTTTCTTTTAGGTCCGCGCGTTCTATGTTTTTGTTTTTTTTTGGTAATGATATGGGTATTGTGAGTTTTGGTGTAGGAGATGTTCTCCTTCACGTCCGTGCTTCAGACGTATAAAGCGGAGCGCAAATCCCCAACCCCACCGGACAAGCATAGAGTGCCCTGGTACGGACAAACTCAAAGGCAAGGGGCAGTCCAGGAAGCTCTACCTGCTGCCCCATAAAACCCTATCGGACAAACACAGGGCATCCATATCGAGTTGCAATTACTCCTCGAAAGAAGGAGGTATTGCAGTACCCAGCTCATATGGACCCCAGTTAAAGAAAAAGAAACCGAGGGTCTTCAATTTGGCTCATGAAGGCCCGCTACCAAAACAAACGTGATCCTTACGATACCGCCTTGTCATCAAAAACAAAACCTACATAGTCACCAAATTAAGATAATAAAAATGGAAGGGCAAACCTTCCCCGGATTGGTACAAATTTTCGGAAAACGGATAAGTA